>PVJH01003224.1:11014-135573 GCA_004026705.1 Nesogale talazaci
CCCCCCCCCCCCCCCCCCCCCCCCCCCCCCCCCCCCCCCCCCCCCCCCCCCCCCCCCCCCCCCCCCCCCCCCCCCCCCCCCCCCCCCCCCCCCCCCCCCCCCCCCCCCCCCCCCCCCCCCCCCCCCCCCCCCCCCCCCCCCCGCCTGCCTGCCGCCTGGTGCCAAGCCCTCCATCCCCTCCTGGCAGCCAGGGCTGTGCCTTGGCCAGCCTCCCTCCAGGGTGCTGAGCAGAGACTCTGACAGATGGACCTCCGTGAACCCAGAGCCATTCCAAATGCCTTCTCCCAGAGCAGCGTGGATTCCAGCAGTGAGGCTGCCACGTGGCTGTGCAGGCCTCCTGCTCACCGGACCGGTTGGAGGAGGCCCTTGCCCCCCAGAGAGACAGCTCCTCCCCCACAAGACCCCGGACCATTGCAGCTCCCCTGGCCCACCTTCTTCCATCTAAGACCCCCCTGGAAGGGGCTTCTGGAGAAAATAATGGCCCTTGCGTAGCCGAACCCCCTCCACAGACAGATTTCTTGGAGAGACCTGGGACCCTACCTGTTGGGCCAGCTTCCTTCAAGTGGTGCCCATGTCTGCTTGAGTCAGGGATGTGGTGCTGCTGTAACATAGGTACCACACGTGGGTACACGTGGGCAGTGGTCATGAATAGCAAGGCTTATCTGACAGCTCTGGAGGGTAAACCTCTAAATGAGGAGTGACCGTCCCTTCTCTGCCAGGAGCCCCAGGCCTTTCTGGGTGTCCCCGCCTGTACTTTCTCCGTGTGCCTCTGTTCCCTGTGTCCTTTCATCACCTGTTGCAGCTGAGTGACCTTACAGGACCAGAGTAGCAGCGAGACTGCCCGGTGCAGGGTTTCTCCACCCGCAGAGTGGAGAAACTGTGCCAGGTTTCCTTCCCTTATTCAGATTTGACCTAATTAATCTGCAAAAGCTCACAGGGCACGGGGTTCTGTTCCGATGCCTGTCATAAGTCCATTCTGATAGAAGGCCCATCCAGATATCCCCGCCCCCTTATTATTGCACTTTATCAGCAGCATCTCCATAACCCAAACCACAAACTCACGGCATGGAATGGAGGCTGCTTCATAGGGACCCTCTAGGACAGGGTCGAACTGCCCCTGTGAGTGTCTCAGACTAGCTCTTTATGGGATCTGATCACTATTTGCCTTAGGAGCTTGGAAATGTTACATCTGAGAATGATAGCATCAGCAAACAAGCTGTTCTGCAACATTGTCTCCAGCGTGCTTGTATTAGGAACGATACAATGTTACAAGTATGGCCCATCTTTGCTCTAGCCTCTCTCTAAGGCCACACCCATTGCTGCTGTTCCTACTCGTAGGGACCCTGTGAGGGCCCAGTAGAGCTGCCCCAGTGTCTCCACACCGTGTGGAATCAGACCGTCAAACTGTTTTCTATAGCGGGCAGCACTTCAGGACCTGTGTGGAGACACAGAATTATTTGCTTGGCACCCCTAGATTTTGAAAACTGCAACAGAAATGCTCTGACCCCAAGCACCCCCCACACTCCCCAAAAAACCAGCAACAACAGCAAAAAAAATCCCACTGTCATCTAGTGACTTCTGTGCTTTGGTGACCCTGTGTGAGGTTTTTGAGGCTGTAAAGTCTTTGCTGGCAGAGACAGCATCCTCTTTCTCCCTTGGAACGACTGGTGTGTTTGAGCCCCTTACCTTGTTCTTAACAGGGTTCCTTAAAGAATGCAAACTCATTGCAAAAAAGCAGAAAGTTTAGGTAAGCCAGAGAAAGAACAGCTTCAATTTCACCTCACAGAGAAAAGGAACCTGGTAGTATGTTGGTCTTTCTAGCTCGTGTATATTTTTCCATGTTACAAATCATCTTTGACAACTTTCTTAGTTATCAAAATAGTAACATACTTAGTATAAAACTAATTTTTATCGAAGTGCATAATAAATATGAAAGCTCTTGACTTGAAAATCTTTTTACTTCATTTACTTTGATCTACATTGCTTTGATCAATTTGCAAGAGAGCTTGGTGTATTGGTGTTATTACAGTCATTACAGTTCTCTTTAAATGTTTGCTATTTAATTTTGTCAAAATTAAGAAAAAGATGTTTATATGGTTAAATCTAGCTTCAGTAGGTAGATTTTTCTTTGAAGGTGGGGTGGTATGGGTGCCAGAATAAGCTCTGCGTTAGTCATTTTTGAGAGGAATTGAGAGGAGGAGGGACGGATAGAGGGTGGGCGGTGCTTGTCGTCATTTATTTATTAGGGCATCAGTGCCCTGGTGGGAGTAGGAAGCCCAGCCTTGCTCCTGGAGAGCTGCTGTTGGATTTGAACCGCCAGTCCTGTGGGCCGCAGTCTCGCACACAACCACTACGCCACTGGGGCTCAGCCCCCGCCTGTCATCTTTAGCAGTGCATCCCAAACTCTTGGATATCTCATTACCTACAGATTCTGGTTCAGCAAACCTTGGGTGGGCCCGGGGGTGTGTGTGTGTGTGTGTCTGTATTTCTGACACACTCCCCATGGGAAGCTGCTTTGCCCTGTCTCCACCAGGCATGCCTCAGCCTGGATGCAGCTCACAGTGGGACTTAGGGACAGCATCCTGACCCTGAGGTTTAGGGTTCTCTTGTCTGTAGAACAGAAATGATAGGAGAATCATGTTTACCTCCCAGGGGTCAGGGGAAATCAAAGGAGTAACTAGGAGAGGATCACACATTTTCATATTAAAAAGGCGGAGAGATTGGAGCCTTGCTGGTGGAAAGTGGACATGGAAGTGGTGCAAGGCTATCCAAAAGCTAGAGGTGCCTCAGCAGTCCACTCCTAGGTCTGTGGGAAACAGACTTCTCCCAAGTCACCACCCCCAAATACATGCCAAACTTAGCCACTTGCTACACAGGGCAAATGACTACACTGGGAGGTCAGCCGAAGTAGGTTAGGGGTTATTCTCCCCAAGGGTTATCAGCTCTCTAGAGCAATCAGACTGTATACCCTCCCACCCTAAGTAGGGCCCACTCCCTTCTGATAAGGATCATAGTACGCTACTTCCTTATAGGAGCCCCGAGATGTCAAGCCCAGCCAAGGATGATCAAGGTTAAGGCCACCATCATGAATTTAGGATCTGCCTCCCTGTCACATGTACACCCCTAATCTCTCCCTTTCTTGTCACACGTGTGCCCGTAGCTCTTCCCCTTCCTGTTAAGCTTGTGCCTGTTAAGCACAGCCCCTTCCTGTGATGTGTGGTTACCTCTAATCATACCTGGAAGAAGATTTAAGCCTTGGTTAGTAATCAGCTTTCTCTCTCCTGCTCCTGGCTTGCTGCCCACACTGTGCTTGGACCTGGCTGTTGAACTCATGGCCGCCCCGGAGGTGAGCGTGCTGCCACGGGAGAGCAGTCCAACTCCATTATGTTGGTCTCTCATATTTCTAAGACTTTACTACAGGCTTTCTTCATTATCACTGTACCGCTGTACCCGGGAGGAGGGGTCTCTTTCCACATGTTGGACACTTGTTAGTTTGGGGGACGGGAAAGCGTATTCCACGTAAGGGTGAGATCAGGAGAAGGTGACCAAGCCAAAGGATGACGCTAAGAAGTCCACACGAATAAGGCACGATTTGGGTAAAAGTCACAGCCTATGCAGTTCCCGTGGCTGCCCGTGAGAAAGGGTGGTGGTTGAAACCCACAGGCAAGGAAGACCTGGCACTCTGCTCCCAAATAAAGTCTGCTGCCTGGCCAGCCCCGTGAGCGGGAAATACTAGCCAGAAGCAGATTGGCCTCTCACATTGAAATAGTTGAGTGTGGATTTTCTAAAATCACATAGGTAACTATAGTGCGAGGTTTGAAAATGTGGAAATTAATACTGATGCAATATCAGTGGCTCATCTACAAATACTGTTCAAAGTTTGCCTGTTGTCACGGTGTTATTTGTAGGATACACACACGCGCACACACTATTCAGTTACTATATATGTGTACTCTTTTTCTGGAGCAGACCTTGTTCTCCCTAACCTGATTTCTTTTTTAGCTTGTTTTTAATTTTTTATTGTGATTTGGGGAAAGGTTCACAGACCAGGTCAGTTTTCCATGAAAATACTTGTATATGTTGTCATGTCATCGATTCCAATCCCCACAATGGACCATCCACCCCTTATCCCACTTTCTCCCTGCACTCCTGGTTTCCATCCCCCTGTGTCCTCACCCGCTGACCTTTGTCCTGGGGGGAATGCTGCCCAGTTGATCTCAGGTGGTTGATGCTCTTTAGTGTGACCTGTCTATTGTTCTGCTGAGAAGGAAGCTTGGGAGTGGGTTCATTTCCAGGCCTGAAAGGTGATGAAGAATTAGCCGAGTGCAGTGGTTCTCAACCTTCCCAGTGCCTCAGCCCTCACATTCCGCATGTTGTGGTGACCCCCAACCTTAAAATGATCTTCCTTGCTACTTTAAAACTGTTTAAAAACGTAGATATCTGATATGTATTGGGAAACTCCTGTGAAAAGTCCTTTGGTGCTCAAAGGGGTCAGTACCCACAGGTTGAGAACCACTCATCTAGGGGTTATTTCCAGGCGTGCCCCCTCTCCCCCATTTTCCTGGGATCTTCTGAGATCCCTTTCAGAATATTTGGTGGTAGCATCAAGGCTCATGCCATTCTTTTGGGTTGGGGACATGGAGATGAGTGTTAACGGATCCACTAGTCTGTTGGCCTGACCATTTCCACGCTTGTCTTTTGTCTTTACATTTCTTTCCTCTACACAGGGAGATAACCAATATCCTTAACATCTCAGTTACTGCTGGTCAGTACAGGCTGTAGGACATTGTCTTGGTGTATTGTATTATTCCAGTTGATCTTGAAACCATGGTCATGAGCTCCCAAGCCCAGTGACTCATCCCTTTAATATTTTTGGTTGTGTCTAAGATGATTTCATAACTTTGCTCCCCAGTGCTCTACCACACTCATGTGTCTGTTTACAGCAAAGGTGAGTATACCTGTAAGGAGAGCCTCTGTAACATACTGAGTATGCTTCCTCCCCTTCTGCACTCCAGTCAGCCAGCCCCTCTGTCTACTGCAGCATGGGTCTATGGTTGTTCAGTGCCATCCAGTTAGCCCAACCCATAGCAGCCCTACACACAACAGATCTTTCTGAAGCACTGAATGGTCCAGGCCTTTTCTTATTGATGTGTTGACATTTCCTGTAAATTATATAAGTTAGACCTTTGTGCAGTAGTGGTATGTCACTCTCCCCAAATTTCTGTCTTTTCGTTTTGTTCTGTATGGATGGCCAGATCTTTGTGTGGAATACCAACCTTAACAGTCAAACCGGCCCAAGGGGCAGTTGTGTAATTGAGGGAGAAAATGTAAAGAGACATCAGACAATAAGGCATGCAATTGCACACCACCCTGACAGCGTGACTTCAGCAGCCGGGTCTGCTCAGAGAGAGGATAGACTTACAGTCAGTACACGTATACATTGCTGGGACGTGCCAGCTCTCGTAACTTCGTCATAACAGAAAGGGGTCATGCCACAGGCATACATGCAGCAGGAGGGGGAGGGGCTAGGGCTGTACGTGCAATAGGAAGGGGAAGGGCCACGCTGCACATGTGACAGGCTGGGCAGACTCTGAAGTCAAGATGGAAGTCTAACCTTGAGTTGGCTTTGGGCTCTCCTTCAGGGGAATAGCCCAGTACCCTTATCTGGAGGGGGTGGGCCCTACTATAGAGTCTGATTGCGCTAGATGGCTGATGACCCTCTTGGAGATGACCTTGGAACAGCTGACCTCCAAGTGTATAGACATTGGCCCTGTGTTAGCAAGCAGCATCTTAGGTTTGGCATCTAATATGGGGGGCAACCTGGGGAATAACTTTTTGAATCCCACAGCTTTGGTGTCTGCTCCTTGTGTGGCCTCACTGATTTAGTTTTCTGCTGTTTGTGTGTGTTTGATTTTAGTTTAATCCTGGGTTTTTCATTAATGAGCTTTGTTAAGTACTAGGTTTTATATTTAGGTCTTTGATTCACCTTGAGTTGGCTTTTGTATATAGTATGAGGTACGGCTCCTGTTTCATTCCTTGAAGAATGCCACTCCACCATTGTTCCATTTAATGGTACTGAACCTTTGTCAAAGAAAGATGTCCCCAGGGCTGAGCCCCAGTGGCGTAGTGGTTGTGCGCGGGACTGCGGCCCACTGGGATGGAGGTTCAATTCCAGCAACAGGGCTGGGCCTCCTACTCCCACCACCGGAGAGCAGTGATGCCCCCCCCCCCCCCCAAAAAAAAAAAAAAGAAAAGAAAAGAAAGATGTCCCCAGGTACTTACTTCTGGACTCTCAGCTCGGTCGTACGGTCCGCTGTTGCCCTGGTACTAGACTGTAATGGTTATATGGTCAGGTAGTGAGGTTTGAGAATGGAAACGAGAGCCCTCCTTTATTTTTAAGTGCTGTTTTGCTCATCTGGGTGGCACACCCACTGTGCCACCAGGGCTCAGCTTCCAAGTGATTTTTTGTATGTTGATCTTGTATCCTGCAATTTTGCTGAATCTTTCAGTTCCAGTAATTTTCTTGCAGAGTCTTTGGGATTAGATTCTATGTATAGAATCATATTATCTGCAAATAGTGTATTAGCTACCCTGCCAATTTGAATGCCTTTAATTTGTCTAGCCTATTTCCCAGCACAGTATTGAATAGGTGGTGGTAAAAGGTATCCTTGTCTGGCCTCTGCTCACAAGGGGTCTGCTTTCATTTTCTGAGAGTAACGTTGACCCATGCTCCTGTGCAGATGACCTTAGTTCTGATAAAGGACTTTCCTGTCTGTTCCCATTTTAATTGAGTTTTCACCAAGAGTAGGTATTGGATTTTGTCAAATGCCGTTTTCCAGAGACCCTGATATTTTTAAAGAATTTTTTTAAAAACAGATAAGGACCTCGATGCCCAGATGAGTTTAATGATTTGCCTAGGCACACAGGAGAGGCAGCATGCAGGCAGAGGTTAAGCCTCTAGAGTCTTTCTCACACATCCACCCACCTTCTCAGTTTCCATGTGAACCCTCCCAGATTTTAATCTTATCAGGTCTCCTCCTTGGGCCCACAGAGAGGCAGGCACTATTACCAGGGAACTGCCTTCTCTTCCTTCTGTCCCCTGTCTTTGAAATGCCAGCCACAACATTCCCCCTGCCCCACCCTTCCCTTGCTCTGTAATGTTGGCCTGGGATCAAAGCTATAGCTGGTGGAAAGAGGGGGACTTAGAAGCAGGGCCAGCCTCCTCCTCCCTCCAGTCACAGGGCCGAGGAGCAGGGATGGGGGATGACTCAGGTTGTCCTGATTTTAAATGCAGGCGCGCCCCCCCCCCCCCCCTTCTCCAGTCCCTGTCTGGGAGTCCCATCTCCATTTGGTCTGCTGAGTCCTGAGGTTGAAAAGGGCCACCTGGAGCGAGCCACTGAAAACCCAACTGGTGTACTGTGTGGGCGGCCCTGACTCAAATCCCCCTGCAGCAGAATGCCTTTTGAAGGGACATTGGGCCTTTATGTCACCAAGTTGGCAAATGCAATCACTTACCCTAAGGTTACTTTTCATTAGTAAACACCCTCCTGCATGCTGAGCCCCAATGGTGTAGTGGTTGTGTGCCAGACTTCGGCCCATAGGGCTGACAGTTCAAATCCAGTAGCAGCTCTCCAGGAGCAAGGCTAGGCTTCCTACTCCCACCAGGGCAGTGATGCTACACACACACAAAAACTGCAATGTAGGTGTTACAATCACCTGTCCTTGAAACAAGACAGTTTTATTTTGCTTATTCTTCTGAGTCCTTTTATTTGCCACTCGTTCCCTCGCCTTTTTACACCCCCCAATACAGGGCAGTCAGACCCAGTCACATTTCTTGCCTGACCTCCACCTGCCACCACTGAGCCGGCCGTCTGGCTTTGTTAGTGCCCCTTGGTTTTGCTCCCCACCTCAGACATCCCACCCCCAAGCCCCAGTGAATTTTCAGAGTCCCAGTCTGTTTCTCCCTTTTCTCCCAGAGCCCCAGGCCCGGTTCTCATCCTTCTCCAGGAAGGTGCCATTCCCACCCCTGCCCAAGGGGCCTTCCTTTCAGAGGCTGGCAGTGGAGTGTTAGGTAGTCACCCACTTGACCATCCTCACTTTCCTGGGGATAGCATCTCCTGGGAGATCTCCTGGGAGAACAACCACATGGGTGGGGGGTGGGGGGCTGGAGTGGCAAAATCACCTTGTCCCCATGCGCCCCCCGTCTTTCCGTCACCCCCCTTTGTTCTTAAGGTGGACTCACCACACAGCCCGCCACCCCTCTGTTGGCCCTTGCTGGGCCACGAATCTCCATGGGCCTGGTGTCCACGTGCCCCCCAGCACCCACCCTTTAGAGAGGAAATGGAATCTTCCCACAGACTTTCTGGAGCCCTCTAGTGCAACCACCAGTCCAGTCACCTCTATAGCATTTTCATCATCCCCGCACAGCCCATTTTTCTATCAGGACCCAGTCTCTCTCTCCTGCAGCCCCCAATCACCTGTTCTGCACATTTCACATCAGAGAGATCTTATATGGTGTTTTATGACTGTCTTCTGCAAGCATAGCCGGGTTGCCCCACACGTCCACTCCTACTTGTTTTAATGGGGGAGGAACGTGAACTTCCTGGTGTGGATCTGCTTCTCTGTGTACTTGTTGGTGAGCGTGTACCTTGCTATTCCTTCCAGGGCTACTGGGGACACTCGCTGTGAAGACCTGGGCATGCACGTTTGTGTGGACATGAGGCTTTATTTCTCTGGGGTGCATGCCTACCAGCTGAATTGCTAGTTCCTATGGAGGGTAGCTGAGCCATCTGAGAAACTGCCCGTGTTGTTCCAACCCCGCTGCCCTGGCTCACGGCCCACCAACAACGGGGGAGGAGGGTTCCGGTTTCACCACATCCGTGGCCAAGGCTTGCCTGGTCCTTTCCTGGCCTTTCTGATAATAGACATCCTAGTGGGTGACTCTTGGTCGTGGTTTTGAGTTGCATTTTTCTGGTAACTAATGGTGGCGAGCATCCTTACAGGTCCAGGTGTGTCCCTGCTGGCCATTTGGCTATAATTAATTCACTTACCACAAAACCAAAGCCTCTCAAAGGTCCCTCCCATTCGGTGGTTTTCAGTATACTCACAAAGCTTTGTCCCAAACACTGCTGTCTGTTCTGGACACTTTCATGGAGCTCCTCCAGCCCTTGCAGACACCATCTCCTCTGTCACTGTGGGTTCTTTAGGCTCACTCATGAAAAGGGGGATTAATGCAAGGTGCGGCCTTGTGTGCCTGACCCTTCTCATGGGGCATAATATTGACAAGCGTCATCAGAGTTACAGATAGCCGGCATCCAGACTGGATTCTTTTATTCATTTGTTGTTGGGCATTTGGGTTGTTTCTGCTGTGGGGCTGCCCTACATTATGCTGCTATGAACTGACTCTTTCTAGACATTTTATTGGTAAATTTTTACAGCTCTCACAACATATCAATTTTATCAAGAATATATGTACATAAGTTGCCATAATTGTTTTCTAAACATTTAATTTCTTCTTTTTTTACTTTAAATAATTTTATTGGGGACTCTTACAGCTATTATAACCTTCAGTACATCATCTGTATCAAGCACATTTGCACACATGTTGCCACATTTCCAAACATTTTCCACTTGAGCCCTTAGTATAAGCTCCTCTTAAAGAAAACAAAGCTCGGGGGTTAGGGGGAAAAAAACCCAAAAGAAACAAAGCTCCTCTTTCCCCTCTCCCCTTTTAAAAATGAATCATTTTATTGGGTACTCACATACCTCCCCTCACGATCCATACATACATCAATTGTATGCAGACTTTGCATACAAAGACTCATTTGCACACTTGTTGTCATTATCACTCTCAAAACATCCTCCCTCCACTTAGGTCCTCACTTCCACCTCCCCATACTTCCATTCCTCCCTCCCTCCTTCCTCATGAACCTTTAATAATTTACAAATTGTTATCTCATATTGTACATTGTCCAATGTGTTCCTTCACTCACTTTCCTGTTGGCCATGCCCCAGAGAGAAGGTTATATGTAGATCCCTGAAATTGGTTCCATGTATTTCTCTTTAAAATCACTGAACTGTAGGAATTCATTGTAGAGTTTCCCTATCTGGTCCCTTATCTGATACATACTTTGCAAAATTTCCCTCCCTTGTTCACAGGTTTGCACCTTTTTGGCTGCACACTTTGTGCACAGCGTTTAAGTTTGGATGCAGCCCCTGTCCTCCTGTCAGGTGTGCACTGGTGTCATCTGTCCTAAGCCCAGGCCTTTCAGATTAGGTCTGCAATTTCTCTCTAAAGTTTTACAGTGTTGACTCTCTTATGGAGGTCCTTAGTTTCTTTGGAGTGTGTGTGTGTGTGTGTGTGTGTGTGTGTTTCGTGGAGTAGGCGGACAGTTTCATTATTGAGCCCGTGCATGTCCAGTTATAAGTGTCTGTCTACAAACGTGGAGGTGCTCATATACCCCTCTTGCTGGGAGGAATTTGAAAGGCTAGGTTTAAACAAAAAGATCCCTGCTTCATCCAGAGTCTGGCCTCAGCCCTCTCTGTGGACAGCTGCCTCCCCACACACCCCTCCTCACCTGGGCGACACTTAGCAGTGGGTGTGTGTGTGTCTTGGGGCACCTTTAGGGAACCTTTGTGGATCCTCTAGCCAGTGGCGGTCAGCCTACCCTGGATGGTGAGTTGGCAGTGTGGGCGTCTTTCTGTCGGCACTGGCACTTGCCGTGGGTAGAAGTGGGTGCCAGGACACCCCCCCCCCCATGTGTGTATGAGTGGAGTGGCTGGTGGGTGGAGTTTCCGGAGGACCCCCTGGGAACTGATAAGGGCTTCTCTGCCCACGGGCTCTACATTCTACTTGTGTGTGTGTGTGTGTGTCCCTTCCTTATGGAGTCTGGCTGAAAGCTGCCTCCATAGTATGGCTTGGTTTGGCTTGGCAGCTGTGCTCCCCTGCACCAGGGCCTCAGATGTGGTTGGGCCAGGCTTCCTCCCCGCTGGACTCTGGCCGGGGCTCCCACTGACTGCACTGCTGTGTTCCAGTCCCCTGGCGGCAGATCAAGAGACTGGCAGCGAGGAGTGGGGGAGACCAGGCTGGCACAGCAGCTGGTGGGTTTGCTGTGTGCCAGGGCGGGGGGTGGGGTGGGGAGAGGACGTTGGGGGCGCCCCTAAGGTGCAGAGGGGCAGGCTCTCGGGGCTTCTTCAAGGCGGAGCCCTGGTTGTGGGGTGAGATTGGATGTCCCGAGCAACACAGCGGAGACTCTGACCAGGGTGTGTCAGAGAAAATAAATTATTTTAGCCTTGGTACCCCCTCAGCTCAGCCAGTCTTACCACACCCCGCGTAAGTGCGGCTCACCTTTCGGAGCTTATCAGGTGCACTGCTTCCTCCACAGCTTATTTCTGTGCATATGCTGTAACAGAATTAGCTAGAAAGCACACTTCACCCAGAAACACTCTTTTCTTCCCTCCCCTTCCCTGCCCCCATCCCCTCTCTCAGGCTCTCGTTTCTGTGCATAGACTCCCCTTATTTGTGCAGAATTTCAGGGGTGTCCCGGGTGCTTGATGCCTCAAGCTTCTTCCCGACTAATGACAAGGTCACACCCCACCATCAGTGTTGGGGACAGCCAAGAAGACCCGGATGCCCCTCCTTACCACCTGGAGGTCAGCGGGTCACCATTCTGCACAGGGCCCTCAGTGGTCACTTTTAATGGGGACTGTCAAATCCCCTCTTGCCCCCTCCTGTCTAGAAGCCAGAAAAGCGCATGTCTAGGGGGCTGGCAGGCATGTTTATGCCTGCCCTCACACTGCCCACTGCCGTGTCCTCTGGCTCTTCCTCTCACCCCTTCTAGGCTGCTCTTTGGAGGAACCAGCCTCCAACAGGCAGAGGGAGGGGAGGGCCCATGGGTGCAGGGGTGCAGCGGCGACATAGAAAGATGATAGGCAGGCTGAGCCCCAGTGGCGTAGTGGTTGTGTGTAGGACTCTGGGTTGGCCCTCTGGGTTGGCAGTTCAAATCCAGCAGCAGCTCTCCAGGAGCAAGGCTGGGCCTTCTACTCCCATTAGAGGGCAGTGATGTCACACACAAAAAAGATGATAGTCAAGGCCCTGCATGGACAGTTTAAGCCCTCCAGCCATACCCACCCACCCCCCTGAAAGAGGAGACTGCCTGGCCCCGTCCATGGTCCCACGGGAAGCTTGCCCGTCTCAGACCCCTGTGTAGGGTTACCTTGGCCTGGAGTCACCCGATGGCCGCCGGCTGGCCCTTGGAGGGTCTGGGGCTCTGGGTCCCCAGGGCCCTCCGTCCATGCTGCTCTCTGCCAGACTGTGTGTCTGAACTGACATCCAAGCAATGCGTTTTGGATTTTTTGGTTCAGTGCCTCTCCTGGCGAATTGCTGCGGATCCCAGTTTCCCGTGATGTCCGAGTCCCTGGACCACCGCTTGCATCTGCTCAACAGACAGCACCTGAACGAGAACCAGCTGAGAGCCCATTCTTGCCAGGATCCTCTTGCTGCCTGGGAGCGGGGTTTCCCCCAGCCGCTGGCCTCCTCCCGGGAGCCTCTGTCCAGCATTCCAGTGCTTTTCAGCAATACGGAAGTGTGCTTCCAAACAATACATAGTCAGTCTTTGGGAGTCTGCCCTTTTCCTCCTTTGTCTGTTTTTTTCCTTTCTTTAATTCCGGGGTAGTTTTCTGAGACCCAGCAATGTTCCTGGACTTCTTCCCTTTGCACTGCGGCCCATCTCCGTGGTGTCCCCATCACCTGCTCCCTGTGGGTGAAGTCCGGTGGACATGTAGGCGCATGCCTCCCGATTCCAGTGTTTCACGCAGGGTGGGCTTGTGCGTGCTGGAAATTAAAGATGTTCTGAGACCCTCCACAGTGGAAGGTCCACTTCAACTTCCTGCTGGAGGAGAAAGTTTCCCGCTCGAGCCCTGAAGAACTTGGTCTGAAGTTAAAAAATGTCTTTTCTTAGTGCTTCCTTTGCACCTGGCAGTGTTGTAAGACATCTTCCTGTATTAAAGAGTTAAGTAGTGTGTAGATCCCATCGATGACTTTTATTTTGCAGGCGTGGAAAGTGCCACAGAGAGAGGTTGACTAACTTCCTCAAGGTCCTGCCACTGGGCCTGCTTGCTGTGTGCTGGGAATGGAATGGGATCTTTGCTTTTGTTTTGCGTTGTCCCAGTGGCCTTTGAGGTTGGGGTTTTTTATTTTCTATTCTTTCATATAAAAAAATACCGTGACTTTTACAAGCACCCCCCTCTTGTTGGCATTTAGGTGGTTTTTAATTCTTCAAGGGAAATCTTCTATGTATTTCAAATTTTTTTTTTTTACTACAATTGCCTCATTTACTTATTTTGTTTGTACTTCCCGAGATGAGATCAAGACTCTTTGATGGTTAAATGACTGTGCTACGGCACTGCTGTGTGATCCTGGGAAAGTGACTTCACCTGTCTGTGTCTTCTGTGTCTCCCCTCCCGGCTTGTGATGATTGAGTGAGGAGTTAAGTAGAGACTTCTCTGGGGTTTCCTCCTCTGTGCCTTCCTGGAAACAGCACAAAAGTTACTGATGCTTAGAGCACAAAAGTTACTGATGCTTAGAGCACAACAAACCTGATCAGATGTACCACCACCCCCCTCCCTGAAATTAGGACTCCCTTGAACTGAGAGGTTGTGGTAGGGAATTTAAAAATGTGTTTGTCTTACCTTTTCCATCATTTTATTGGGGTCATACAGCTATTACCACAGTCCATACATGTTTCCATCAGGTCAAACATGTTTATATTTGTTGAAGATGGTAGCTTTTTAAAAAAAACTTTTATTAGGGACTCAAGACTCTTGTCACAATCCATACCTACCTTCAGTGTGTCACGCACATTTGCACCTATGCCGCCATCATCATTTTCAAAGCATGCTCTTCCCTGGTGAGCTCCTGATAATCTGCTCCCTATTCCTGCCTCCTCCCCCTTAGAATGTGTTCTTGATCGGTGCAGGGTAACTCTTCTCCCCCCCACCCCCCCCCCCCACCCCAGTAAAAGAGGAACCTCTCCCTGCCAACACATGCGGTGTCCTGGATAACAGAGCCTTTCCTAGCTCTGCTGGAAAGCCAGACCAGTTTGAAAGCCTAATACGCGTGCACGCGCGCACACACACACGCGCGGCGCGCGCGCGGGCGCACGCGTTCACACAACATGTGCACACTCCTGCAGAAACGGACATTAATGTGCCCCTCTGCTGACAGGGTTCTCCTGAAAGTCTCTTCCTATGGTCCCAGATTGGTTTCATCAGTAAATCCCTGGGGGAGAGAATCCCCTTAAGAAATGAATAATTGACGCGTCCCAGACAGAGCAGGCCATAAATACAACCTGTGTCTTCTTAGAGGGTGTGGGACCAGTCTGCCAGGGAGTGGGGGGGCTGGCTCTGTGTGCCCGCCCTCCTGGGTGCTGAGGGAAGAGGGTGGGGCTGAAAAGTGGAACCCCTGACAGCTGCTGGTGGAACAAAGGAGGGAGCTGTGGCTGGGGAAGTGCTGGGCGAGCTTAGCTGCCTGGTGGGTGGGGCGCAGCTCCGCCCTCTTGGAGTCATGGGGAGGGGGTGGGTTGAAGATGAGACGGGAGGATGTAGCCCAGGCTGTGGGTCCTCTGGACATTGATGACAAGCGATTTATCCTGACTGAAAACATCTCCCTGCCATATGTTTCTCAGAGCCTCTGTAGAATGCCATGTGTGTCTGCATTTGGCATGCCTCTGTCCTTGGCTGAGGCACAGAGCAGCCCTCTCCCACAGCCCTCCTGCCACAGTGGTCAGCGCATTCTCCTTCCTGCCCTGCCCTTTAGTGGAGAACTGCTGATCTGGTGTTGATCGATTGCTGCTGGAGAGTCCAGACAAGAGGCACGGCAGGGGTGGGGGTGGGGGGACGGTGCCCATTCCCCGCTCCACCTGGAGAGCTGTAGTGGACTCCTCACAGGTGCAGGGGTGGGGTGGGGTGGGGGGGAGCGTGGGAGTCCGCATGAGGCCGGTGGAGAGATACTCCCCCAGCCTATTGAAGGGGAGAGAGGTGCTGCGGGGCAGGGCGATGGAGCTCATGTCCTGGCACCTGAGAAGGGTTTTTTATCTGAGGAAACTGGTACCACTTCTCAGTCTTCAGTAGCAGGTCAGCCCCTGTGTAAAGAAGACCAGCCCCCTGGGAGACTCCAAGCAGGGAGAAATGATACCCACTGGGTAAAGGGCCCTGAGGGCGGGGTTTGAGGTGGGGTGGGGATGGGGGGGCATCAGCATGTGGAGGAGGGAGGTCCAGGGTGGCTCCTTGTCAGATTCCTTCCAGAGTTCTCTGGCCAGCACCTGATTAGGGGTCTCTGACGGCCCCTGCAGACCCAGCAGTGGTACATGCAGGGACCGTGCCCCAGGCCAGCCTCTCACCATGGTCGGGGCAGGCCTGGTGGGGAGGAAGGAAGACTGGGACCAGCCAGGTGCCTGGGAGGAGTGGGGCACTGCCTGCCTTCCAGGTGCCCACAGGGAAGCAGTCACACACTATCCCCTGCAGGGGGAGAACGGGTGTCCCGCGAGCCCAGGCCCTGCAGAGAGAGGGTGGACTCGGGGCTCTTGAGTATTTGGGGTGAGGTGGGAGGCCAGGTGGGGCCTCTATTGGGGGATTGGGCTCTCTACCTGTGGCTGATACTGGGTATGTGGCCTGTCCCAGGGGCTGGAGCTAGTCTGTGCCTGGGTGGGGAAGGCCAGGGCAGCACAGTATGGTGGGGGTCCGAGGATGGAGGTGGAAGGCTTAACCTCCCCCCTCCAGTAGTATAGCCAGACGATCACGTGGCTTCCCTCCAGCATGTCTGAGGATGAGAACTTGCGACCTTGTTGGCATTGTGGGGGGAGTGGGGAGCATTTTAAAAGCAGGAGGAAACTCTTGATTCTAGATGTCCCTCTTTGGCTTCACCTGTCTTCTAGCTCTGTCCCTCAGGGCCCCCTACAGTGAATCAAATTATTTTCTCAAAAGACAGGCCTTCCGATGTTTTATGTTTCCTTAAGAACTGGGGAGGACCTGTTTGTCTTAAGGGTTTGAATTGTCCTGCTCCTTTTCCTCTGGTGCCCCAGAGGCTGTGCTACCGGGTCAGGAGGGGTGGTGTGTGTGTGTGTGTGTGTGTGTGTGTGTGTGTGTGTGTTTTCAAGTCTTAGTGAACTCCAGTTAGAAGATTGCTGCCGCACCTTAAAGACAAACAGGCATGTACTAGTAACCTCTGGTGGGGGAAGACCTCATGTGTAAGACAATAGGTGAATGTAGATGTCTGTGAGAGTGCATAGCAGATCCTGGTATAAACTATCTCTTATTGGAGATTACAATGCAATGTTTATAAAAACCGTGGGTTATAAGATCCTTTGAAGCTGTCCATTCCTTCTTCTTAGCCTCCCTCATCACCCTCTGAGTGTCTTCCCCCAGCCCCATTCCCCCCACCCCCCACCTATCCCCATCACCTCTTTGCTGTGTAAGTCTGGGTAGACTAGAGAAGCAACTTCATAGACACTCATGTATAGAAAAGAGTTTTATATACAAGAGCAGTTGAATATGGAAAAAGCATTCCCAGCCCAGTCCAGATAAAGTCCCTAAGTGCGATGTTACCCCATATTTCTGATGCCAATCTATGAAGTCTTCTTCAGACTCACAAAGCACATGTAATGACACCGAATGCAGGGAAGTTAATAAGTAGTATGTGACCCCTGACCTTGGTTTCAAGAAGGCTGTGTGGCCTGGAGTCCTGGTAATAAAGCTGGCTATGTGTTAGTTCAAACCCACTAGCTGCTCTGCAGAAGAGGAGGCTCTGAGCTGCCTGCGTCGAGGCCCTGGGGGTGGAGTCAGGACTCTGGCGGGGGCCGGCGTGAGAAGGCATGCGGCTGGTGCCTGGGAACAGCAGTGAGCGCGCGCCCTGGGTCACTGGCAGCAAAAACTCCATTGGAGATCATGGATCGGGCTCTTTGAGACCTCTCTTGGTTACTAAACAGTCATTATCCTCGCCTTAACAGAACAAGCTCAGTGGTTGTGCGCGGGACTGCGGCCCACTGGGATGGAGGTTCGATTCCAGCTCCAAGGGGCAAAGGCTGGGCCTCCTACTCCCACCACCTGAGAGCAGTGATGCCTAAATAAAAAAATTTTAAAAAACCCAAAACAAACAGAACAAGCTCTTGCTGCCCGATGGTCGCTGCCCGTCACTGAGGCAGCCCATGGCATCCTGACAGCTCCGGGCCAGTCCGTCTGCCCCAGGGACTGACCCCCTTGCCTCCTTGGCCTTGCCTCTAATCCTCCCAGCCACTGATCCCTCCCGAGCGTGTGTCCTAAGCAAGCAAGTTTGACACCGGTCCGTTGTGAGTCATGAGGTTTCCATGGCTTCATTTTCAGAAGTCAATCACGAGACCTTTGCTCTGAAGGCTCCGCTAAGCGGCGTGTCCCCCGAGAGTCCCCCTGCTGGTGCCTGAAAAGCCCCTCAACTCCAGCGTCCACCCAGCCCACTGCCTGCCACCAAGCTTCCCACCTGACTCAGTCTTCCCCGGGGGGTTTTCAGTAGCTGATTTTTCAGAAATAGATAACAGGTCTTTCTCCCGAGGGGGGCTCACCGCTCCAACCTTTCCGTGAGCAGCCACGCACCTTCACTCTTTGTAACTTGCCAAACTCTGATGGAGCAACTGAGAGAGCTGGGGTGGGACCGTTCATGAGCGGTCAGCCGCTACCGGTGTTCCCGCTACCACAGGACAGACACAGAGCCAGGGGGACTAGTGGAGCCCTGCTGGCTTTGCCTTGATCTTGACTCCTTGGGCTTCACTGAGCTCGCATGTGTCCAAACTTAACTTGACCCACCGCTTCCTTTTCAGAAAAACATTAGCCAGGGCCTCCCCAGCAGTTGAAAATAGTTGTATGATAACCCTCAATTCGGGATAAGAGAGTGGTTTGTATCTGTTCATGAAGCCTCTCTGGACTGGTCTAGTGTCCCTGGGGGGGGGGGGGACGGGACGATCTCACCCTCTTTGTTCTCCTGCAGGGCTCTGACCAGAGCTGTTCCTGAACTTAGCAGAGTCTGCTTGGTGACCAATGGCTTTTCTCTTGATGCCCTGGCCCCATCTCTGGACCGCAGGGACTCCCAACAGGGCCAGGAAGGCATCTGTGGGAGCCCATCCTGGCTTCACGTCCCTCCTAATCATAGCCAGGTTCCCCTTCCTCCTCTTTCTGTCTCAAGGGAACTTACCTTTCCAGAGAAATCACTTACTGGTCCAGTGCCATGGGGGGGGCCTCCCCTCATGCAGCACTCACTCCTCATGTTCAGTGGGTGAGATCCAGGAAGCGGAACACACACACTTTGGCCGCCTGTGCGTTGAGATTTCCAAGGAGGAAGGAAAGGGGGAGAGGTATCCTCCCAAATTCCTAGATGTCTGTCTGAAAGGTCATCTTCCACCAGGGTCAGAGGAAGACAGGCATGTTCCCAGGGTGACCAGAGTCCCAGAAGGGAACTACAGCTCAAGACAGAGTGTGGCTGCCCCAGGCAGGAGGCAGGCATAGAAAGTACACCGGGCCGTTGTCCTGGGGACAATATGGTGGTGGATACAACAGCTATCTGGACAGAGAGATAGCCGCGTGGCATGTAGTGAGTGCTTGGAGAGGCATGGACAAGGTGCCGGGAACCAGGGGAGGGGAGGAGCTGCGGGTCCTTCGCCAAGTAGGCTGTGGAGGAGGCATGGAGCAGAGGCTTGAAGGATGAGCCCCAAGGACTCTGAGGTCAGGAATCCTCTGCCAGGCAGTGAGAGCTACGTGCACAGAACAGCTGGGCTACTGTGGAGGCCCAGCCCAGCTGGCCAGTGGGGAAAGCAATAGCAGGGGCTGCAGTGTGGACAGAGCAGCAAGTGCAGCCTGGGCGTCCCCCCTCCTCAGCAGCCGTGTTCCCAGGCTGGGCTTCCACCAGCGCCCACGGTGGCCACGCTCAGACTGGCATCACTGAAGCTGGCCGTCTCCGCCCTGCCTGTACTCATTGTGATGGAATCTTTTTCTTTCTTTTTTTTTTGGGGGGCATCACTGCTCTCCGGTGGTAGGAGTAGGAGGCCCAGCCCCACTGCTGGAATTGAACCTCCGTCCCAGTGGGCCGCAGTCCCGCGCACAACCACTACGCCACGGGGGCTCAGCCCTGTGATGGACTCTTAAAGGACATTTATACGCAGAATGTGTACGGTTGACACCCTTTGTCATTAGATATTTCTTTTCTTTTTTTTTTTTTAAATTAATTAAGGCATCACTGCCCTCAGGTGGTGGGAGTAGGAGGCCCAGCCTTTGCTCCTGGGAGTTGGAATTGAACCTCCAACTCAGTGGGCTGCAGTCCCGCGCACAACCACTATGCCACCGGGGCTCAGCCCAGATATTTCTTTTTATATCGATGAAGGTTCTTCAAATAGGTCATGGGGGAAATTCCATCTTTTTTTTTTTTTTTTGTCTTTTTCCCAAAACCATCTTATTAGGATTTTAATATAAACATATTATTCTGTAGTTCAATCCCCACATCAAGTGGTATTGTATGATTGCTACCAACAGTTCCGAACTTTCTTTTTCTTCCTGAACTTCTTGACATCAGCCCCCCCCTTTTCTTTTTTTTTTTTGGGGGGGGGGGCATCACTGCTCTCCGGTGGTGGGAGTAGGAGGCCCAGCCCCACTGCTGGAATTGAACCTCCGTCCCAGTGGGCCGCAGTCCCGCACACAACCACTATGCCACCGGGGCTCAGCCCCAGCCCCCCTTTTTCAATTTCCCATATTTTACTTGCTGTCCCTCTGGATTTGTCCTGGTTTCATACACTAGAGAGGATGGTGTGGGCGAAGGTTGTTGGCATGGGTCAGGCTCTCAGCAGGCTGGCCATCCTGCTTGTTCCTCCAGCAGTGTGTGTGCTTTTGCGATGGACTGACTTCACTCAGCAGAATGTCTTCCAGATCCCTCTATGACATGAGGTGTTTCGTGGGTCTAACACTGCTTTTCAGGGATGCATAGTATTCCACTGTGTTCATGTACCAAAGGTTTTTTATTATTATTTTAATTTCACTCTCACTGATGGAAATTTGAGCTGTTTCCAGCTTCTTGCCATGCACTGTGCTGAAATGAACATGGGAGAGCATACGTCTGTTCACGATCTGGTTCTTATTTCTTTGGGGTACATGCCCAGTAATGGTATTGCTGGGTCATATGGCATTTCAGTTGCCCTCTGTTTTAGGAATCGCTTATCACTTTCATAGTGACTGGATGTCCTTCATGTGTTAATTCCGTTTTTTCCCACAAACATTTTGAAATGCCTTCTCTCATACTAGCGTAGTTGGTTACATGTTGGACTGACTGCAAAGTCAGCAGTTTGAAACCACCAAGTGCTCCCCAAAGAAGCAGAGCTTTTTACTCCTGTAAACAATCTTGGAAACCCACAGAGAAAGGTCTACCTGCCTGATGGGTCACTCTAAGGCAGCATGGACTTAGCATAGTGAGATACAGTCTCTCTCTCTCTCTCTCTCTCTCTCTCTCTCTCTCTCTCTCTCTCCTGAAATCAAGTTAGAGATAGGGTGTCTTTATACTCCTAAATGCTAAATTGTGTATTTCTTTTCTTTCTTTTTTAATTGCATATTTCTTTTTTTTCCTTTCTTTTTTTTTGGGGGGGGGGCATCACTGCCCTCTGGTGGGAGTAGGAGGTCCAGCCTTGCTCCCGGAGGCACATTTCTCAAAACTAAGGATGTTATCCTATATAAGCTTAGTTGGTGGTTCTTAGAGTTGGTTTCGGCCCATAGCGAGGCTGTATGTACAGCAGAACAGAGCTCTGCATGATCCTGCACCATGCTCACCATTGTGCCTAAGCCCATGGATGCGCAGCCACTGTGTCTGTCTAGTGGAAGGCCTTCCCCCCAAGTATGTCCAAAGTTTGTAAGACAAAGCCTCTCCATCGGGCATGATTTCTTCCCAGGCAGATCTGCTTGTCCTTTTGGCAGTCTGTGATGCTTTCCATAGTACGCTATAGCCAAACTGTTCAAACACACCGGTTCTTTTTCAGTCTTCCCTATTTAATGTCCAACTTTCACATGCCTACGAGGCCGTGGGAAATGCCACAGTGTAGATCAGGCCCACCTGAGTCCTCAAAGGAACATCCTGGCCTTTCGACACCTTAAAGAAAATTTACTGAACGCAACACATCACCTTCTCTCATGATTGCTGTTTCCATGAGAATTGATTGGAGGCCTGAGCCCCGATGGCGTAGTGGTTGTGCATGGGACTCCGGCCCACTGGGATGGAGGTTCAATTCCAGCTCCACAGGAGCAAAGGCTGGGCCTCCTGCTTCTACCACTTGAGGGCAGTGATGCCTACAAAAAAAAAGAGAGAATTGATTGGATCCCATGCAAAATCATTGATTAACTTCAGCCTTTTCTCTGTTTGTTCATTATAAAGCTACCTCTGGTTCCCTTGTTAGGATTTTAGTCTTCTTTCCATCAAATTGGAATCTATAGTGAAGGCCACAGTCCTTTGGTTTCATCAGCACAGGCTTCAACTCTTCCTCACTTTTGACCAGCTCAGTTGTGTCACCTGCATATCTCAGGTGGTTAATAAGTCTTCCTCCGATCATGATGCACCATCTTATGATCTTCTGGTTCTCTTAATTATTTACTTAGCATATGGACTGAATACATACGATGAGAGAGACGTATTTCCTCGGTCTACAGCTTTTGCATGAGCACAATGGAATGAATGTGCTTGAATTCCCTTTCTTCTCAAGGTTACCAATAATTTGTTATGATCCACATAGTAGACTGTCTCGACTTGGTCAGTAAAACAGAAGTCAACACCATTCTGGTATTCTCTGCTTTCAGCCAAGATCTAACTCAGCAGCGTTAGCCCTTGTGCCTCATTCTCTTCCGAATCCAACCTAAGCCTCTGGCAGCCAGCTATCCTGCTGCAACTGTGGTTGGGCTTCAGTAACATGGTTGTCGCATGTGACAGTAACTAGACTTCTGTAATTTGAGCCTTCTGTCGGGGCACCCTTCTTTGGGAATGGTACAAGAATGGGTCTCTTGTCAGTTGGCCAGAAGCTGTCTTCCAGCTCTCTTGGCTTCGATGAGCATCTGCTCCAGTGGTGAGGGCTTCACCAGCCCTTTGGCACATTTCCATCCGTACTCTGCCACTTCCTGGGCTTGTTTAAAACCATTGGTTCTTCATCACATGCTGCCTCTTGAAATGGTTGCGTGCCCACTAGTTCTCTGTGGCAGAGTAAGTCTCCCTGTAAAAATCTGTTGATCTTCTGGTGCTTCCTGCGTCTTTAGTATTTTACTCATAGGACCTTTCAGTAGTGTAGTGCAAGGTTTGAGTTTTATCTTCAGTTTGAGATTCTGTATTCTGTATCTCATCAAGCTCTCACATCTAGTTTTATCATTCACTAATTTCTGAATCCATCATTCCTTCTGTGTGTGTGTGTGTGTGTTTAATTGGAGACTCCTACAACTTCTATAACCATACATCAGCTGTATCAAGCCAATTTATAAATAACTTGCTATGATTGCTTGATTGATTGATTGATTGCCATGATTTATTTTCTAAGCATTCACTTTCTATTCAAGCTCTTGGTTTCGGCTCCTCTTTTTCCCCCCCTCGATAAATTATAAATTATGATTATTTTCTTATCCTACACCAAACGTTATATTCTTTCCTCCACGGTCTCTTGTCCCTCCCCTGCAGGATGGGAGTGGGATTTTTTGGTTGTTGTTGTTGTTGGCACTCTGCAATAAGGAAATGCTGGAATGGACTATGTGTTGGGCTGCTCACTGCAAGGTCATCAGTTCGAAGCCACCAGGTTCTCAGGGACGGGGCTCTCTACTCCCACAAAGAGTTATCATCTTGGGAACCCACTGGGGCAGCTCTGCTGTCCTTTTGAGATTGACTTTGGCCCTGAGCTGAGTGGCCCCCGACCTTTCTGCGAGGCTAAGCACTCAGTTCCTCATCTGGGGTCTGACCTTGGCTTTCGTGTGGGCTGTCCCTTGCCAGGCCTCCTGGCCCCTCTCCCCTTGCCCCTTGACTCTTTGGGTGTGTTGTGACCACCACGTGCATCACGTGGCTCGCTCCTTGGTGTGGGTGGAGGCCTGGATCCTGACCGGTGCCCCCTGTGCAGCAGCCCAGCGTTGCTTCCATCGGCCCGGAGCCTGCCGGGGAATGCTGGCTCTCCCTCGTGACTCAGAGCTCCACAAGTGGCAAAAGTGGGCCAAGAAGAAGGCAGGGTTCCTCTGCACCCTGAGGCTGTGTCCGCTTCCTTTCTCATCCATGCCGAGTTTGCTCAGCCTAGCGGCATGGTGGGTGGGGTAAGCCTCCGAGCCCCTCCTGAGCCTATCACCATGGTCCTCCCATCAGATTGCTTAGTTTCCGGGGAAGCACATGTGTGTAATTTGCCCGGTAGCTGGAACTTGAGTAAGTCATAGCAATGCTAAGCGTTCCACATCTGCCTCCTTAATGTAAGAGGGCAGAGATTGGTCGAGTGTCCAGAGGGAAAGTGGGGCTTAGGGATGTGCGCGTGAGTGGTGTAGAATGGGGTGGTGCATTTCAAATATCATGGCTCATCTTCCTTCCTCCCACCCCCCTTTTCTCCCTCGCTCTCTCCTCCCCCCCCCCCCCCTCTCTCTCTCCAGACAGGCTCGGAGCTCAGCCCGGTTGATGGACCCATCGCAGGGCAGATGGACTCAGGGCCAGTGTACCATGGGAACGCACGGCAGCTAAGCAGCTCAGGGGCGCCGGTCAATGGTGCTAGAGAACCCGCCGGGCCCAGTCTGCTGGGGACTGGGGGGCCCTGGCGGGTAGACCAGAAGTCTGACTGGGACGCCGCCCCGGGCCCTGCTCATACTGCTCGCCTGGAAGATGCTCACGATCTGGTGGCCTTCTCGGCCGTGGCCGAAGCTGTGTCCTCCTACGGGGCCCTCAGCACCCGGCTCTACGAAACGTTCAACCGCGAGATGAGTCGGGAGGCCGCCAACACCGGCAGGGGACCCCGGCCCGGGCCCGAGGGCTGCTCTGCCGGCGGCGGGGGTGGGGAGGACCTGGACACGCTGCAGACGGCCCTGGCCCTGGCGCGGCACGGCATGAAACCGCCCAACTGCAACTGCGATGGCCCGGAGTGCCCTGACTACCTCGAGTGGCTGGAGGGGAAGATCAAGTCCGTGGTCGTGGAGGGCAGGGAGGAGCGGCCCCGGCTCCTGGGGACTCTGCCTCCTGGCGAGGCCGGCCTCCCAGCACCCGGCAGCCGGCCGCTGCTCAGCGCCGAGGCCCCCCAGATCCCTCCCCCGGAGAGCCTGCCCTTGTCCCAGAGCGCCCTGAGCATCGCCAAGGAGAAGAACATCAGCCTGCAGACCGCCATCGCCATCGAGGCGCTCACGCAGCTCTCGTCCGCCCTCCCCCAGTCCTCCCAGGCCTCCTGCCCGCTACCAGAGGCCTTGTCCCCCCCAACGCCTTTCCGATCCCCCCAGTCCTACCTCCGCACCCCCTCCTGGCCGGTGATCCCCCCTGAAGAGCACCCTGCCTTTGCTCCCGAGAGCCCGGCCTTCCCTCCGGCAACACCCAGGACCGAGTGTCCTGAAGCCTGGGGCACGGACACCCCACCAGCAATCCCACGGAGCTCCTGGCCCATGCCGCCGCGCCCAAGCCCCGATCCCATGGCCGAGCTGGAGCAGCTTTTGGGCAGCGCCAGCGATTACATCCAATCAGTGTTCAAGCGGCCCGAAGCCCTCCCCGCCAAGCCCAAGATCAAGGCCGAGCCCCCTGCTTCCTCCCCAGCTCCACCCCTGTCCCCGATCATCCAGCGGGAGGTTCCCCCACCGCCGCCCTCGGAGCCCGACACCCACCAGAAGGCCCAGGCCGCCCTGCAGCAGCACCTCCACCACAAGCGCAGCCTCTTCCTGGAGCAGGCCCCTGACGCCGCCTTCCCTGCGCCCACCGAGCCGCCTGCTCCTGGCTGGTGGGCCCCCCCAAGCTCTCCAGCCCCCCGGCCTCCAGACAAGCCACCCAAAGAGAAGAAGAAGAAGCTCCCGGCACCCTCTGGAGGTCCCATGGGGACAGAGAAGGCCGCCCCGGGGGTCAAGCCTGCTGCCCGGAAGCCCGTGCAGATCAAAAAGTCCAAGCTTCGGGACACACAGCCCCTCTTCCTGCCCCTCCGGCAGATCGTCCTGGAAGGGCGGAGGCCCCCCGCCCCCGAGGAAATGCAGGCACAACCCCCCGCCGTGCCCCCCTCCTCACAGGGCCCTGCTGCCCCCCTACCCCCAGAACCTTCTCTTGCGCTATTTGCACCAAGCCCCTCTGGGGACAGCCTGCTGCCCCCTACTCAGGAAACGCGGTCCCCCAGCCCTATGGCCACCCTGCAGGCGGGCTCCACCGGCCCTCTTCCCCCTGCAGACGACAAGCTGGAAGAGCTCATCCGGCAGTTTGAGGCTGAATTTGGGGATAGCTTTGGGCTTCCCGGCCCCCCATCCCTGCCCATCCAGGACGCCGAGAGTCAGCCAACGTGTCTCCCGGCCCCCGGGAGCCCCTTCTCTCCCCGTTCTCCCAAGCAGATCAAGATCGAGTCCTCGGGGGCCGTGACGGTGCTCACCACCACCTGCTTCCACCCCGAGGAGGGCGGGCAGGAGGCCACTCCCACCAAGGCCGAGAACCCCCTCACGCCCACCCTCAGCGGCTTCCTGGAGTCGCCTCTGAAGTACCTGGACACACCGACCAAGAGCCTGTTGGACACGCCTGCCAAGAGAGCCCAGGCCGAGTTCCCTACCTGCGACTGTGTAGGTGAGTCCATCTGGGGGTCGCCAAGGCTCCGGGGCCCTGGCTTGGCTGGGGTTTCTGGTCCGTGTGGTATTTGGTAAACTTGTCTTGTGCCAACCACCGTGCTGGGGCTTTACACAAACAAACAAAACAACCGCGCAAAGCCACCGACAAGCCAATACTGCCTCCGGGATCTGGGCCTGATGTCTGGTGGTTTGGAACTGCTGGTGGGGGTCAACCGTGCTGTGCCTCGCTCAGTGCCCCCAGGGATGACCATGTGGCGTAGAAGTGGGCATGTTTACTCTCAGCTTCGGGGCAGGGAGTCAAGCTCGTGGCAGCAGGCTGTCAGGCTCCCCAAAACCAACATTGGATTGGCAGCGGTTTCTTGAGAGAGAGAGACAGTTGGAAGGGTGGGAGGGGCTAGACACAAGCAGAGATCCCCACAGATCACCAACAAGCTATCACTTCAATTTATAGAAGACAAAACTCACCCTAACCAGGAGTGTTCAAACCAAATCCCACTTGTATGGCATGAAAATGTTTGCATTCCCCTAAAGCCTGTGTTGGAGTCGGTGCTGATTCCTCGTGTGCTCCCTGTGGGATGTCCAGGGCTGTGCATCTGTGGGAGCCGGTCGCCTCTTTCTCCCAAAGAGCACCAGGAAGTTTGAACCTCTGGCTCTGTGGTTAGCGGTCCAATGCTTTCCCTGACAGCACCTCTAACAACTGTTAAACAGCAGAGACAAACGGTATATGTAATCCTCTCACCCAGCTTTTAGAAAGGGGGCTGGGGTGGGGACATGACGGGAAGACCATACATCCTGACACTTGACCATGTTCTCTCCGTGTGGTCTCTGTATTTTCTAATCAAGAAGTCCTTCTGGGCTGAGCCCCGGTGGCGTAGTGGTTGTGTGCGGGACTGCGGCCCACTGGGACAGAGGTTCAATTCCAGCTCCACGGAGCAAAGGCTGGGCCTCCTACTCCCACCACCTGAGGGCAGTGATGCCCCAAAACAAAAACAAGCAAACAAAAAGAACACCCCTCATAGGGTTGGCTCAGAAACCGTGTCTGGAGGTGCTGGGGTTTAGGTGAGGGAAAGCCGCCTTGATTTCCAGAAGTCTCTAAGCCTAGAGAGGTGATTGTGTTCAAATGTAAACGTGGCTCAACACAGGATCTAGAATAGAGTGCACTGGATACTGGGGTTAATCTCTGGCAGGATCTAATACAAACCTAATACAAAATTCCTTAGATACTTTTTTTGGGGGGGAGGGGGTGGCCGATGCAGCCCTTCTGGGAGGGACCATTGCCAGGTTACTAAAGCCCCACACACCAAGAAGATCGTTTTTTAGCCTTGCCATAGAAATGGTATTTTGAAGACGTGAATGGGATTCATATGTTCTCTGAATCTTAAATAACTGGAATTCAATGACTGCCCCTTGAAGCTTCAAAGAACATTTTTGAAATAGGAAAGGAAGGATTTTACTCCATAAGATGAATGATTTGCTGCAGGTTTGGGAAAGCTAGCTAGTTTTTTTTTTGGGGGGGGGGGGAGGCATCACTGCCCTCTGGTGGTGGGAGTAGGAGGCCCAGCCTTTGCTCCTGTGGAGCTGCTGCTGGAATTGAACCTCCATCCCAGTGGGCCGCAGTCCCGCACACAACCACTACGCCACCGGGGCTCAGTGCCCTAGTTGACATTCTTCACGGAACTTTTCACGGGGTTAATATACAGGGGAAGGTTTAGCGCTACCCCCACTCCAAAGGAAGAAAGACATGTGGGGTGGAACTCTGAGAGTATGAATTTTCCCACTAGGCCAGCAGGATGGGAGGTGCAATTTCGACCGGTGTCTTGGAGAGTTCTCTGAAGGTGACAGGTGGTTTTGTAAGAAAGTTTAAATGCAGAGCTTGGGGTGGGTGGGTGAGGGGTGTTCTGAGAACCCCCTCGATGTACTTCTCTTGTAGTTTGTTTCATTCCATCCATTTGTTGAGGTGAATGAACTCCAGACACAGCTGTTGAACTTGCAAGAAGTTAGCTCAGTATACATGGACTTCAAACACCCCGAGGCACCCACCAAGAACGCCTCCACCCCACCCTCCCTCCTCTCAGGACCCCTTGCCAAGGCAGCACAGTGAGCTGCAGAACAGGCGGGCGTGCTTGGTCTGTGAAGGAAAGCACAGGGGGGCTCAGCTAAGCAGAGACATTCTCCTTGGGGATCAGCCGCCTCGACATCAGCGCACAGCCGAGGAAACACAGGTCCTATTGTTCCGAGGTTCACAAGCAGCGGGCTAGAGACGCCCGGAGCGATGCAACTGCAGCAGGGAGTTAGGCCATCAGGTTTTTAGGATGTTTCATGGGAGCCTCTGGTTCTGCCTTGGAGAGTGACCACTTAGAGGCCCCCCAGAGGGTCATTTGATAGTTCTCAGCCTGAGCCCTCAGCTTTGTGGCTTACGTTTTAATTTCTACGACGACTCCTCCTTTGCTTCTCGTGATGGGATTTGTGAGCACGACAGCTCCTATCTTCTTTAAGAATGAGACTTTAAACCTGCTATGTTCTATTTTTTTTTTTTTTTTTTTGGCCATCACTGCTCTCCGGTGGTGGGAGTAGGAGGCCCAGCCCCACTGCTGGAATTGAACCTCCGTCCCAGTGGGCCGCAGTCCCGTGCACAACCACTATGCCACCGGGGCTCAGCCCTGCTATGTTCTCTTTTTATGAAGTCAGTTTTCATTTTTATTTTCGCTTTCCACTTTATTTGATTCATAATTTTTTTCTGTCTGGTCTCATGGTTTCAACACATGACTGACTTATTTTCATTTTGGTGAATTTTAAAAAATGGTGTCATGACAGCAAAATACCCGATTCCTGAATCCTGGTGAGAAGAATGAAGGAAAAATAAAAGGGAGAATCCATCCCTGGAGTTCGGGGATAGTCCTAATCTTTAATTTGTAAGACCAGTTTGGGTCAATATGAAGTGGGGGGGGGGGGGTTGTCTACAGCTCCCAGGGCTGGGAAAAGCAAAGGCTGACATCCAGAGAGACCCCCCACCACTGAGAGGCCCTCCTAGACCACCGTCTGGAAGTTTCCAGTGCTGCTGGGTGGGGACAATTGACAGGGCACGTGGAAACCCTTGTCTCAGGAGGAGCCTCCTTTATATCGGAAGGCAACAGCACCAAACAATCCTGCCCACCGTGCAGCTGCCCTGTAACCTGCTGTTGCACTCAGAGTGACCGGCTTGCTCCCCGAAGGGGTAAGGAACCCCAAGCCCAGAGCACCCACCCTCATTAAAGCACCACCACCCAAACACACACAGATGAGACCTTGCAACTGTGTCCACCCAGCCCCAAACTGCTGTGCCATATTAATCACTGATATTTCTGTATCATCCAGTTTTATGGCTTAATTTTAAGGGAAGTCCTTGAGCCGTGTTCCTAGATAAAGAGAGTGAAGTAAGGGAACTCTACCATTCGATTTCAGAGAAGGCAGTGTAGACCTTCACAAGCTTCTTCATGTTGCACCCCTTTCATGCAGCAGTTCCTCCTGACCTCCTAACCACAAAGTTATTTTCATTGCTATTTTATCACTATCATTTTGCTACTCTTGTGAATTGAGGGACCCCTATGAAAGGGTGATGGGACCCTCAAAGGAGTCGAACCGCTGGTCTAGACCCATGGTTCTTGCCTGGGGGTGGTTTGGCCTCTTTCTCTTCCCCCCACCCCCCCATTTGGCAGTGCCTAAGGGTGTTTTTGGTTATCCCTGATGGTGTTCCACTCTGGAAGCCAGAAGCCATGCATGCTGCTACCATGGCCAGCACCCCTCCCCCCCTCCCCCCAACAAAGAGTCATCTGGTCTCTCTTGCCAAGGTAGAGCCATCCCTGCTTGTGTGCTTCACCTGTAAGAGATTAATCCACAGGCAAGCAAACCATTCCAATGGTGGACCTGTTCCTTTTCTGTGGGAAAAGCGTAGAATCAAATCATAGCATCGAAAGTGATGACTTACATTTAAAGCACAAGAAAAACTTGAGCAACTGATGTTTCCACTTTGAAGGAAGTTGCAGAAAAACGTTTACCATGAAACCAGAAGTGACACGCTGAGCCCCGGTGGCATAGTGGTTGAGTGCAGGACTGCGGCCCACTGGCTTGGCGGTTCTAATCCAGCAGCCGCCCGCCAGAGGGCAGTGATGCCTAAAAAAAAAAACAAACCAGAAGTGAGGCAGGAGGTGCCGGAAAGTCGCAGGGAAGCCGAAGAGCGATGGATTAATTCCAGAGGATAACTATCCCGTGGCCACGTAATAACAGCAGTCCCAGAGGCTGCAGAAAGCAGACTCAAAAGCAGACTCAGATCCGCAAGGTAGGAGACAGGCCCCCCTCACACAGAGAGATGTGGATCTAGAGGACGGGGAGCAGGGCATCCACATCTTCCTGTGAGTTGCCAAGGGAACAAACTCGGCCAAGAGGCAGAGACAGCGCCCTCTCCAGAATGATGACAACCTCAGCAGACGCCATGACCCCCCACCCGGGGAATTAACCCAGAAAGGAAAACTGTCACAAACAGACACATGGCCCATTGGCTCGGCAGTTCAAATCCAGCAGCAGCTCTCCGGGAGCAAGGACAGGTAGCTCCCACGATCACCAGAGGGCAGCGATGCCAAAAACACAAACAAACAAAAAACAAACACACACAGACACTTCTTTAAAACAGTCTCTTTATGGAAATAGACCTATAGGCAGGTCGAGACAGCTCTTTTAAGAACTGAGTTCCATAAAGATTTGTAAAAGACAAGCACACTTGTGTCACCAGTATCTGGATAAAATACAGAGCTTTAACAAGCATCTTACACACACCCTCACACACTCATCTGTTCTCAGACTTCAGAAACCCAGCACCAGCCTGCTAAAACCCACAGACCACATCTGGTCTGCTGTCTGGTGACCTCACACTCTGAATGGCTGGGGGCGGGCGTGGGAGCCAAAGAAGATTATTTCGTGACTCGTGGAAGTTCTCTGAAAGTTGGGTTTCCTTGCCCATCGACAAGAAGAGGGGTTTTTTTTTGTGGTTGTTTTTTTTGTGGGCATCACTGCCTCTGGTGGTTGTGGGTGCTACCTAGTGCCGCTCCTGAGAACTGCCGCTGGATTTGAACTGCCAAGCCCATGGGCCGCAGTCCCGCACTCAACCACTTAGGCCACCGGCACTCAGCCTGACAAGAGTTTTGTTGGGAGTGCAGCGCTGCTCGTTCATGCCTGGTCAGTCCGTGGCTACGCACTCATGCTCATGGAGAGTGGAGCGGGTGCCAGAGGGCCTGTAGGATCTACAAGGTCTAAAATAATCCTGCCCGGCCTTTACAGGGGGAAAAAATGTTGCTGACCTACGTCCCAAATCAACTTGCTATTCCAACCGCAGCCATCAGTTTCATCTGGTCCTGGACTTCCACATCTGGAACTACACAGGATGTACTGTCTCACGTTAGAACATACAAGATGTTCTCGCCCCTTCCACCAAATGCTGCCTGTGGTGTACACAGCAATATTTGCAGGGCGGTGTTCTTACAGTTAGTGTATATTGCTGTACATGATTCTACTTTCGGGGCATGCCACAGCTTCTCCATTCGACCGTTCGTGGTCTCGGGTAATTTCTAATTCAGAAGAATGACAGGCTGTGTTGCTGTAAACGTGTCTGTCTAGATGCATGTCTGCATTCCTGTTGGCTGTATCCCGGTAGGGTTTTACATTCATCCTCTCAAATAGGATCAGCAGACTTTTTATATTAGCCACTCTAGCAGGTCTATAATGACACGTGTCATTATGTTTTCACTCGCATTTCTCTGAGGACGGATGAAGTTGAGCACTTCTTCACAGGCCCTCCTCTGTAACCTATCGTTTCAGTCTTTCTACGCTCATGAGTGGCCAGCTGTAATGCCACCTTGCTGATGCCTGCTCTAGTGCCCTGACGTAAGGGTTTCCAGATAACTCTGGGCAGGGAGCAGGCAGCCTCTTCTTCCTTCCACAGGGCGGCTGATGGATGGATTTGAACCACCAACCTTGTGGGCAAGCGGGATCCCAAGAGCACTCGGTTTATTCTAGGCCTTCTTTGTTGCGTTTGCCTTGGCGATCCACTCTGTTTTCTTTGTGGCCAAGAAACAATGGAGTGATAGTCTTTAAATACCGAGATAAGTTAAGACCCGAGAATTCTATGCCCAATTAAGTTGCCATTCACATGTAAAAAGCCTCAGAAAAGTATTTCCTAATATGAAAGAACTCATTTTCTAGAGATGAATCAAAATAAACAACAGATGGGGGGAGTTGTGGTCTGAAGTAGCTAGCTGGAAATGCTAAGTCTATTCAATCGTAAAGTCTGAGTTTAAATAGCTGCCCATCATTATGAGCCTTAAACAGAGGAGAACGCACTCATTTCTGCACCATATTTGGGATGGAGGCACCCGGTGGCGGTGTGGGTTGTGATTTGAGCTGCTGATTGAGCTGAGACCGCTCTCGACTCCGCCAGCACTGAGGCTTTCTCCTCCGGAGAGATGTGCAGCCTCGGCTGAGCCCCGGGGCCGTTGTATCCTGTCCTGGGCGAGAGTTTGCTTTTTGAAATCCCAGCCCCATTGGGACGCACCATGGGTGATGCCTTGAGACACGGACCCACCAGTTTTCTCCCAAGAGTCTTGGTAAACCCAAAGCGGGGGTGGGGTTGAGGGGGGGTCATGTTCTGTCCTTTCTGGTCATGATGTGTCAGATGGACTCTTGACAGCAAGTGGCACTGAAACCCCACACTCTGTCAGGTTGTGCTACCGGGAGACTGGAGTGGCACGTGGCGCTGGAAGCTATGTAACTGGTACTTGACACACGATCAGGGCCACCCCCGATGAAGGAGCTGTTAGCAGAGCCTCTCCACTAGGCAGAAGCACCTAGCCGCCGCCTCTCAAACCCTTACGAATGCCAGTGGGACATTGATTGGATGCAGCCAGAAGACGAGCCCCCGAGGTGGAACGTATGACCAGGAGGAGATGTTCCTCAGAGCCCTCCATCCAGGTGGGTGGAGCACGACGCCTGGTACCCCCGTTACCAAGGCAGCCTGGCTCAGCTGGAGATGGAAGAGGTGCGGACGGACACCCAGACATGATCAGAAGAGCGGGAGGGACCTAAGTGTGCATCCAGGAAAGCCGGAAGCTCTCAGACACGGAAGGCGGTGTGCGAGGCAGACGAGGAAGCATCCGCTCACTTGGTCTGACGTTGACTGTTTTTATCCAGCCATGTAGTTGTCTGGACACCTTGAAGTGCAGCAGCCCCACAGCTCCCTGTTACAGAGAGCGTCCTGGGGGCCGGGTAGCGTCCACGTGCCTAGCAGGAAGACAAGTCACACACCAAGCCTGATGGCAAAGAGGACACAGTGGAACGTTTCAGACTGCAGTCGCGTTGCTCGCACGTGCGCATTGATGAGTACAGGTGATTGGTCGGGAAGCTGGAAGGTCAGTGCTGGCAAGTACACCAGACAGCGCATGACAAAATTCTGTCCTTGGAAGGAAGTGTTCTTTCAACAGTTATACTGTGCCCATTGCCAGGCGGGCAATCTGCAAAACACTTCTTCAAAATGGTAAATTACAGAGACGTCAGGTTGCGGTCCAAGGTCTCACGCATTCAAAAACTAGACAACAAATGAGAAAGACTGAGGGGTGCGTGCCTTTCAATTGTGTCCGTGAAGAACATTAAATACGAGGGGGCATCTAAACAGAAAACAGAAAAAGCTCCACTGGGCGGCATTTTCCCCCCCTCACTAATGGAGCACCGAGCAACTTGCTCTCTGAGTTAGTGCCCCCAATGGTGTCGCCTGGCAAGGTTTTTTATGGTCACACTGAATTTTTCGTCAAATCTGTTTTATTCAAACATCGGTTTGTTTGTTTGTTTTGTCTGTGTGATGGGTGATTTTAGAGAACAGCGTGCAACTGTGGAATTTTGTTTCCTGCTCAGGAAAAATGCTCCATAACTGTTGCAATGTTGAGCACAGCTTATGAGGACAGGGCTATGGGAAAACTCAAGTGTATGTTTTTGTTTTTGTTTTTTGTGGGCATCACTGCCCCTGGTGGTCGTGGGCACTACCCAGCCGCCGCTGCATTTGAACCGCCAAGCGTGCGGGCTGCAGTTCCGCACTCAACCACTTATGCCGCCGGGGCTCAGCCCGACTCAAGTGTTTGTATGAGTGGTTTTCTCATTTTTAAAAATGTGAAATGTCAATTGATGACATACCTTAGATAAGCGGACCCCTCATATATACAATGGACCCCCAGAAGAATGAGCATATCTGTCGTTGCCAAGTGCTCCTTTGAAGCAAGAGAGGCAAGACTTAAGCCATGAGCTCTGGACATGTTATCAGGAGGAACTAGTTGTGAGGACACTGTGCTTAATAGAAGAAGTCGGTGAACAAGAGGAAGACACTCGAGGGAATCTATTGAGCGGTTTCATTCAGTTGCACGTAGGGAATCTATTGAGCAGTTTCCTTCAGTTGCACGTAGGGTTGATAAATAAGAACCGACCAATAGGCGCCTGAACACTCCTGAAAGAAATTTGTTCTTCTAATCCACTTCTCAACTTGTGATAGAGGGAACAAAGTTTACCCAGGACCCTAGCAACAAACCCTAGGAAGTAAAGTGAAGGAAGAGCCAGGAGAAGCTATGAATGCGCCTCTCTGTTTCTGTGAAAATCTCATTTGTGTTACTGAAAACAAGCTTTTCAACATCCTTTCATTGGTGGGCTCTACACTCTCACCACAATCCAGCTACCCATCCATCGAGTCAAGCATATTTGTACACTTGTTGCCTTCGTCATTCTTAAAACATTTTCGGGCTGAGCCCTGGTGGCGTCGTGGTTGTGCGCGGGACTGCGGCCCACGGGGGCGGAGGTTCAATTCCAGCAGTGGGGCTGGGCCTCCTCCTCCCACCACCGGAGAGCAGTGATGCCCGCCCCCCACCCCCCCAAAAAAAACCATTTTCTTTCTACTCGAGCCTTTGGTATCAGCTGCTCATTTCCTCCCTCCATCCCTCCCTCTCATGACCCTTGATAATTTATTTTGAAAATTTTTTCATGTCTTCCACTGACCGATGTCTCCCTTCACCCACTTTTACGCAAAGCAGACTTTTAAAAATCATTTCTTTAGAATGTTAAGTAACAGCGATGTCACTTGGAGGTCCCAGATTTCATGCATTTGAAAACTGGAGGTTTGCAGGAAAACGTCCCCTGGTCTCTAGTTGATTCTATCTCAGAGTGAGCCTGCAGACAGCCTTACTATCTTGTACAACCCCCTTGGCTTTGAACCACTGACCCTGAGGATAGCCAGCCCGTGCTTGCCCACACCTGCCAGCAGGACTCCTTAGAGACACTGCCCCGATGCACTGGGTCCCATGCTGCGCAGTTCCTAACCTCAATTCTGACTCATGGCGGGGGGACCCTCTTGAAACTGCCTTTGTGGGTTTTGAGACCTACCTGTTTGCGGGCATAGAAATCTTCATCTTTCTCCCATGAAGAACAAGGTCAACAGTTAGAAGAAAATCTACCGACTCCTCTTGGAAGACAGAAGAGGCCAACCACTCCTGTAAAGATTGACAACTGCCAAGAGCTGATGGACAGTGGGCTTGGCTTGGGTTTGGGGGATACAATTTTTTTTTGGGGGGGGTCACAGTTGTCCCCCCAAGCACCTTGCCCCCAAGGAAATGATCCGCTACACTGGGCCTGCTTCTCCCCTACCTGTCCCCTCTCTTGTGAGCATCATCACTGCGGTAGCACTCTTGGTCTCTGCAGATTGTCCCTTCGGGGCAGCTCCTTTATTCTTGGCCATGTCCCATCAGTCTTTGCTCACCGCTTTGTTTCTTTTCTATACGATGTCCCAACCTCGTGTCATGCTAACCCTTGGGCCTTGAATTCGCTGTTTCTCAAAGGACGTTTGAGTTCTGTAGAGGGTGATGGCATTTAAAAATGACAATCTGAGACCCGGGGGGGGGGGGGGGGGGGGGGGGGGGGGGGGGGGGGGGGGGGGCGGAGAGGTGTGAGGAGTGTGTGGGGGTGTCTCATTGCCGCCGTAGTGCCGTGGCCTTTATGCCCTGTCAGTGAACAGAACCTTGGTTGTGAGTGATGCAGATTGAATAATCCAGGGCTTTACCAATGTGTCAGAAAAGCATATCTAGGGAGACTCGTGTGTGTAAGAGAGAACTTTATTATCAAGGAATACTTGTTTTTTTAGAAGCATCTCTGTCCAGTCTAGATCCAGACCATAGGTCAGATATGAGCCCCTATGTCTGAAACCAGTCTATAAAGCCCTCTTCAGACTCACGCAGCCACGTGCAATGACACAGAATGCAGGGAGATCACAGGCCAGTGGATACAAAGTCTGGTGGATCGTGTGGCGGCAGAAGCATCTCAGCCCTGGCGTGGGTTTCCACATGTCTCCTCCAGTTCTGAGTGTCTCAACAGCAGAAAAGGGATGGCAGAGAGAGTGGCTCTGGCCTCCAGTGAGCTTTGTTTCTCTACCGTGCCTCGGAGAAGGTGTAATTGCCACACGTGGCTGCTTTGGCATTCCCTCATCCTTTCTGACACTGGTTACATTCCTAACTTGGGAACCTTTAGGCAGTCTTACGACAGAGCCAGTTTTCATGGGTGAGAAAGGACGATGATTAAAGGTGGGATGTGTACTCCTTTGGTCTTAAACCTCCTCATTGTAAGTCCATTTGCTTTTCTGTAGGTGTCCTCCCCCCCAGATAGCCGTGGAATCTCGGTGGAAGACATGCAGCAAAAACAAACTAAAAGACTCTCTGGGCTGTGGTGTAAGCAGTGACAAGTGGAAGGATGATTAGGGCTTGGTTATGTCCTCATGGCCTTCCCAGAGAAACCTGCCCAGCCAGTTAGCAGGTCGGTTTGGTTTGGGCTGCTCATCTGCCCTTTCTCAACAGCTAAGACGGAGCGGCCAAGATTCAGTTTACATCTTCTTTGAAAACACCCTTTCTCTGCCCTTAGCCAATTGTGAGCATTGAATTTTCCCATGGGGGGGCAGAAGGCAGTCACCAAAGACTACCTGATCTTCCACTTCCAGCCAGACACCTTGCAATCCAATGACTTACAACATTGACTTTTCTTCAGACCATAGAAACTGGAACAGAGCCCAGACGTTCTGGCATGCATGTTCTTATGTTCTATTTGCTCTGTGGCCTCCCAGCACCCATAAAGAGCTTTCAGGCTACTAGCTCAACACCCAAACCCTCCCTCCCTCCCACTTCTCCCATCCTCTCCCTCAGTCTGCCCCCCTCCGTCCCGTTTCTCCACACTCATCCCTCTAGAATTCTGTTTCATGCTGCAGAATTGTGTTTGGGGAACAAATCACTTTTAGTTTTTTGGTTTGAGAAACTTGGGCAAGTGTGGTGCTTCCCCCCCCCCCCCCAGCAGAGCCACGGGACACTTAAAAGTGTGTCACTTGCCCCCACCTCCACACAATTTCTCCTGGCAGAATCTTTGGCTCCAGCATCCTGAATGCTCTGTATGTGCCAAGTACAGTACCAAGTCCTTTGTGGGTGTGATCCCATTCAGCCCTCTGTGAGGGACATGACATGTGAGTCCATTGTCTTCCGGTTAGAGAAGAGGTGGGAAGGAACCTCTCAACCCAGACGTGGTTTCTGTCGGCATAGCCTGTTGGTCGGCTGCAATGCTCTACTGTGGCACGCCTTGGTGGGGCTGTGAACAAGCATCTCTGCAAGTCCAGAGGGACTGCAGGTCTGAGAGGGTCCCACTGGGTTTCACAGGAAGTTTCGCGTAGTCTTAAACCACAGGTTTTTATTTTTTGTTGTTTTTCCAAAGGTGGGGGAGGGACATCAGATAGAACTTGTCAGTGAGAAACTTCAATGACGCCATGCCCAGTGGTCAGAATCAAGCCTTGGGGCTGCTCTGCTGGGGACTGTCCTCTGGAAGGAGCTCACTATTCTGCCTAGTGTGGGGTGGTCTGTGGCAGCTGATGTCTGCTGGGATGGGTGCGGTGTCCGAAGGGGTGGAGGACCAGTTGTGATCCATGACCTTGGTCCAGATTAAGATTAGAGAGGAGGACCCAGGATAGTGGAGAGTCAGACAAGCCTCTGTAGCAGAAGCCAGAGTGACCAGCCCCTTCCATCTGTCCATCTGCCTCAGGCCGTGGCTAACTAGATTTTTCGGGGTTTCTGTTTTTAAACAAATCCAACTGAACTCATTTTTGTAAACTTACTCCTAACTGTGCTATGTTTGTGGTGTGCCTGGATATGATCCACATTAATGCTGTGTCTGTGTATGTGCACAGGTGCGTGTGTGTGTGTGTGTGTGTGTAGGTACACTCTACACTGTTGCATATGCTAATGTGAACACACACACACACACACACACACACACACACTATCCTGGAGGTCATTTTCTGAGAGCTGACTAATTCCTTTTGACTGCTGTTCAGTGTTTCGTGATAAGCATCTGCGAGATGTAAATGTATTTAACTGGCCCCTTTAGGGGGACATTTGGGTTGCTTCTGATACTCTGCCATTAGGAAGAATAATGTTTTGTCACACAATTTTATACCAAGGCAAGATTAACCAAATTCCAGAGAGATTCAAACTCCTAGAAGAGTCCGAAGTGGCTGGGTCAAACCGATGTGGGCTCGTAGTTCTAGTGTTTAGCACAGGGACTTTTACACGACACCTGTTTCCTGTGTCCCAACCTACACAAGACCCCCTCCTGGGAGGGGCGGTGACCCCAGGCTTGGTGCAGATAAATGTGTCTGAGACATTCTCTTCCCTAAGAGCTGTTTTACACCCCCCCCCTTTAAAAATTTTTCCTATCATGTTACTGACTTTATTTAGCTTTAAGTGTTGCTGATACAGGAAGACTATTAAGAATGTTAGTCCTTTGTCTGGTGTGAGTTCCAAGTTTGTTTGCTTTTGAATTTGAGCTTCTTCATAGTTATTACCTTAAGTTTACCTTTATCAGGGATGTGTGTGTCATGTAATGCATCAAAAAGGCCTTCCATACTTTATGCATAATTTAAAAAAATGCCCGAATTTCCTTCAGTATTTTTGGGTTCTTCCTCACTGGCTTTGGCTCATGGATCTTTCAGTGATTAATACATACTGGAGGAGGGGGGGTGAAGCATGAGTAACGTTTTCTTTCCCCCAGTTGTCCCAAGTACCGTGCTTTGAGACAGTCCATTCCCCCATGATTTAAGATGCTAGCAGGTGTTCTATGTGTGTGTCTTGCCTACTTAGCTGGGTCAAACTTTTTAAAGCAAGAGTCAGATATTATCCTGTCTTGCATCCCCCATAAAGTTGAGCACAATATTCTGTATACAGTAAGAGTGAAGTTAATTTTTTTAATGTTGCATTGTAAGTGAATTTATTTGGAAAGTATATGAAGCCTGCACCTATGGTTTAATGCTAATTTATTTGAACACTTGGGCCAAGAAAGGAGGCCTGGTTGCACTGGCCAGGAAGTGTCTAATTAGCTGCCAGGGCTGCAGTTCAAACCCACTGGTTGCTAAATGGGAGAAAGGGTAGGCAGACCAGTTCTATAAAAGTCAGCAGCCTCAGAAATCCTGTACAGAGCTGCCTTGAGTGAGAATTCCACCCCATGACAGTAGGTAGAGAAAGAAAGAGATCATTTCATTTCCAGTCCTCCCGCCAGCGCTTCTCGTGTTTTATTCCAAATTGTGATATTCTCCCATTCCTTACTCTTGGTTTGTGTGATAGTTATTTCCTTTATATGAACGTTGTGTTCTTGCGGGTCAGAAATCGAGTTTTTGCAATGTCAGACGGCTCACCCTGGTCTTCTGTGCATGGAACTCCAGCCTTTGGCAGGCTTGTGCCCGGGCACGCCGTGTGTGTTCTCCTGAGTCGGCTGTGGTCTGGCCGCCTTTGTCCCCCCCGTTGTTGGACTGCCGATGGGTCCCACTTGTGATTGTTGTAGATGCAGGTGACCAAGAAGACAGCACAAGCTTCGTCAACACCCTGGGTTCTGTTCAGTCCATGGCATTGTCTCAGCGGCATGTTCTGTGTCAGCCTGACTGTCTGGTTTTGCCCGCGGTTCACCTTTCCTAGTTACCTTGTTTCCTGACCCCTGCCCACCTCGTCTTTGCTTGTTGCATATTGTTTTATCTTATGAACCAACCTGTGAGTTCAATAACGGAAACAGACGCCCTCGAGGGACTAGTCTTCCTCGGGCAATAGTTTTCCTGCTTCAACCAACCCATTGGGTCTCAAACTTTCAAGACTTAGTTCTGTTTCGCGTTGAGCTCTCCTTCTCTGTTCCCATCTGTCATGTTCCCGGTCAGACTCGGTTCAATCATGGATCGTGACAGAGGTGGGGGGGGGGGGGGGGGGGGGGGGGGGGGGGGGGGGGGCAGGGGGAGAGCGCGGTCTCCTTCTGCTCTCAGTAGCTGAGGCCAACAGTTGTGGAAACTTTTGCTTCCTTCTTCCTCTTCTTCCTCTGGACATGTGGAGCCCATTCAGTGTCTCCATGGCTGCTCACGAGCGTCTAGGAGCCCAGACATTACTCTCCCATTGAGCATCTGGGACTTCACCGTCGCAGACGATCGGACACAGCAGCCTTTGGAGCTGTTCCACAAGACTGTGGTCCTAAAAATCTTCAGATCCCCCACGTGGCCTTGGGGGGTGTTGGCGCAGGCTGGACTTCACCCGCACTTCTGTGCTTCGTGCTTCGTCGTATGTAGGAAGACGTGTGGAGGTGTGTGGGTGCTGCCTGCTTTTATAAACAGAGCTGTGTTGGAGCCGGGCTATGCCCACCCCTTTATATTGTCTGGGGTTCTCCTGTCACGAGGCCGAGGTGAGTAGTTGTTTCAGAGCCACAAAGCCTAAACCATGTAGCGTCCGGCCATTTATAGGAAAAGTTTGCGTCAGAGTGTGTGTTAATCTTCAGCTTTTCCAGTTAAGGATAAACTGAATTCAGAGGGTCAGTTCACTTAGCCTTTATTAGATTTAGTTTTATCACATTTTTACATTTTTCATGAAACCCCCCCTCCCCCCCAATGAAATCCCTAGCTCACTGCCATTGAGTGTCTGCCTGCTATAGGCCAGGGTGACGCTGAGTCTCCCAGTTCCAGGACCACGACTATTTGCAGGAGGAGTAAGCCCTGTCTTCCCGGCGAGGAGGAGCGGCCGGGGCTTTCAAACTGGGGGCCCTCCACATTCCCACCGCCCCAGCAGGGTCGTCAGCATCCGTGTGATGGGAAAGGCTCGCCGTCCCGGGGGATCCGCAGCAGGCAGCTCGGCCGCCTGACCCACCGGGCTGCCGTGAGTCGGCATCCTTTCGATGCGGTGGACTCGGTGTGTTTCGTTGGTTGTGTCATGTGGCCGTCTTCTACTGGTGGTTCACCCTGCCAGTGAAGTCCGGCTGGTCCAGCTCTACAAAGAAGGTGTACGCTTTGTGTTTCTGCAGAGCAAATCGTGGAGAAAGATGAAGGCCCGTATTACACCCACCTGGGATCTGGCCCCACAGTCGCCTCCATCCGGGAACTCATGGAGGAGCGGTGAGTAGCCTGCCGGTGCTGCTCGTGGTCGTCTGGATGGCATGAGGACCCGTCAGCAGTTCCCGTGTTCCCCGCCCTACCCTAGGTCATGTACGAGGGGGAACCCCTCCAAGAGAAACCTAGAATTTTTCCCCCCTCAAAGCTACGTATTTAAATATTTTCTGCAAAACAGCCTTATTTTCAAAGTACTCTCCATCACACTGAGTACATTTGTCAAGTCGGCGATTCCATTCTTAGAAACCGTTTTCGCACTCATCTGTTGGGATGGCTGACAGCACCCCACGTGTGTTTTTTTCTTCTTCACCTCTTCTCGGTTGGCAAATCACTGCCCCTTCCTGTTCCTCGGCATTGTCAGAAACAAAAAGATGTCTCATTGAGTCAGGCACGTGGGGCAAGAGTGGCACGCGGGCTCTTGACCAAAAGCTGGCATGCTGAGGAGGCTGTGTAAACTTTGTCGTGATGGCAAAATCAGTCCCCCGGCTACCACAACAAGTCGGGGGCCTTTTCTAACCACACACCAGTACACAATGTGTTCAGAACCTCTAAATAGAAAGCTTAATGAACAGTCTGACCTGGTGGAACACACTCCAAGTGCACCTCAGACATATGAGCATCTGTGTTGTTGTTGTTGGGTTTTTTTTGAGGGGGAGGTGGGCGCCTCCTCTTTAAACAGAGTGCCTCGATGATGCCGCCCAGGTGGTGGAAGGTTGGCCTGGGTTCCTCTTGGTTGAGAGGTCCCATGCCTACCTGTCCATCCCTCTCTTGTTCTCCGATAGCCCTTATGAACAAACGAGGTGGCTTGCTGGGCTGAGTCTCCTGCTGTCCACCTGCTGCCGCCGACTACCGTGTGTTGGTGCCCTTCTGCCCTTCCCTGTGCCCTGTAACTAGGAGTGAGAGCTAAAGCTGAAGGTGGCCACGGAGTTGTTTTTCCTGTTCTTTTCCCCTCAAAAGTCCTCCATGGCTAAACTGACCAGACTTCCCCTTTTGGCCGGAAGAATGGGAGACTCTGAAGGGAATATACCCCTCTTCTCTTGTCTCCACCCCCCCCACCCCCCACCCCCCAGGTCAATGGTGTCACGCTTTACCAATGTTAAAATCTGGTCACTTTATCCATGGGTCCACTCAGGACAGGCGTAATGTCCCACTTCTGAGAGATGTTCTATGGGTCAGTGACCCAGGTTTGGGTATATCCTGTCTAAGACTCCCAGTCCCTTTTCCTAGAGAAAGTATTTAGGAAACAGAATGCAGTTACTCTGGGTGCTGGCTGATTGAATTTCTTCTCCCCCCCCTCCAGTTGTTTCAATTTTAGTATATGTGCCCTTGAAGGAAGCACTCCCCCCTAATTGTTTCATGATTAAATGCATCATGACTTTATAATGACGCTTCCAATTCAAATTTGGGCTAGAGGGTATTTACTTAACACTTCTGTTTTTAGTTTGTATTTCTTTTGAGCGTTTCTATAGCGACTTTCAAATGGCCCACATCAGATATAAATATATCTGCTTCCACGAAGATTTACAGCCCGGGGAGTCCAGCGGGTGGGAGGGAGGGAGGCTGAGCAGCAGGGTGGCCGCCCACAGTGGGCGGGGCTGGCTCCAGTGATGCGTTCTGAGCAGGAGCAACACGGGTGGGACTGCACCTGCGTGGGTGCCCCCGCCCTGCCCGGTCAAAACTGCACCAGGGGGTTGAGAATACACACACTGACCGCAGAGCTGGCCACTTCCTGCTCAGCTTTTCCGTGATTCCACTATCCTACCTGCCAAAGGGCAGGAAGATAAAAGAGAGAGTCTTTAGCCTCAAAAAGAAGGGAGAATACGGGGCGTGCCAGGTGGAGAGGGTGGACAGCCACCCTCCACCTCGTTTATCAAAAACTTGTGTAACAGGAATGAAGGCAGAGAATGAAGACATAACCGTGGTTTACACAGGGATGGCAGACCGAGTGGTTTAGAGCTGCCACAAATTTGGGAAACAGATTTTTGTTTTGTTTTGTTTTTTTGAACCAACAAGGGCTTCAAATTAACCTTACCCTTGACATAACAGGGAGCATTTGTTCACTGCAGCCTTCTCCCTGGGTCAGAGGTCAGTGATCCGCTGTAATCACCCCCAATTATCCCAGGCCACCTGGAAACACTTTTCCCACCAGACCAGCACCTGGTCAAAGTCTCCTTCCCCAGAACAAGCCCGATTTCACGGGCGGCTCACCAGGGGCGTGAGAAGAAGGCGTTTTGAAACTCGTGGTGGGGGCGACACAAGCCACCTTACTAGGCCTGAACAGTGACATCGTGCGGTCTCTGAAGTAGATGGTCATCTAGAAAGAGGGACGTGTGGCGTCATCGTCTTCTTGGTGCCCAGACGGTGCAGAGCGTCTCCTGAGTGCTGCAGTGGAAAGCAGAGTCCTCACCCAACGCTTTGTGCTGATGGGAGCTGGAGGTTTGGACACGGATTGTTAAAGAACGAGATTTGCTATTCGTTAAAGTTAATAATTATAGAAGGGCAGCTCCTTCTATGGAGGGGCCCTGGGAGCACAGCAGGCAGTTTAAGTGCTCCCCTCTGCTCCCCGAAAGGTCAGCTGTTCCAACCCCCCAGCCACTCCAGGGAGAGAGATGAGGTGTCTGCTTCCACGAAGACCGCGACCTTGGGAGTCCCTGGAGGCTCTTCTGCTCTGTCACTTCAACCAGTGGGAATCGACCTGACAATGAGTCATCCGTGTTGTTCTGATTGTGTCACCCTGAACGAGAGTTAAGCCCCGTGTGTGTTGAGCCCGGGGCTGTGGTGGGCCCAGGGGTTGTGCATTGGGCTGCTCCTGGCAAGGCCAGTTCAAAACCACCAGCTGCTCTGTGGGAGAAAGATCGGGCTTTCTCTTCTTGCACAGGGTTGGTGTCGGAACCCACCCAGTTCTGGTGGTTGTGAGTCAGAATTGGCCCGATGGCAGGGAGCTTGGTTTGGTTTGGGTTAGGTGTGCTGTACGTTTGTGCTGTCGAGGCAGACGCGTCCAGGGGCCTGAAGCTTCAAAGCCGGGCCAGGCCTGGTGTGGTCCAGTGACTGGTGTAAGGCATCTCGACGCCGGTCCTTGCTGGCTGAGAGCTGCAAGGGAGAAGTGCCGGCGTTTGCTCTGAGACAGTGTGTGTTTGGAGTAACAGTTTTAGGAGCCCCTGCCTTAGTCTCCGGTCCTGCTGTTCCAGAAATGCCGCCCTCGGAGTCTCACGAGACACAGTCCTTCTCTCTCACCCTGGAGGAAGCAGGACACTCACATCCCGGTGTGAGCTCAGAGGGATGACTCGTCTGTGTCTGTCCGCTCTGGGCGGATGCTTATCTCCTGCACTTCGCAGTGGTTCCTAGAGAGAGATCTCCTGGTGGCCTCTCTCGTTCTCTGTCCCATCCACCGTGGTGACCACCTCCTTCACACGACACAGCCTGTTCCCAGCCAAGATGCCAGGTCTGGCCTGGTGTATGGCACTTTTTAGTGGGCACAGTTCAATCCAGAGAAACTCCCTAAATAACTCTCTCCCCCCACCCCAAATAGTTTTATTGGCATATAATTCACATGTCGTATTTCAAAAGTTCAATCCCATCATGGAAAGTTGTATAAGCATCACCATCATCAGTTTTAAAATATTTTCTTCCTTCTTGTCCTTGTTGATATTAGTTCCCCATTTACCCCAACCTCCCTGCCCTGTCCCACAGCCCCATCGATCCAGGTGCTGTCTCCACAGGTTCACTCCTCCTGAATGTCATACATGAAAAAGCACGAGGCAAACAGACTGACAGAAATAATAGCACAAAACTGATAAAACCGCAATGGAAAATAAAGCAGAAAATATTAAAAATTAGAGTAAATAGAATTGTAAATAGATCAGAAGGAAGATCATATAATAGTGCCTCTAATTTTAACCTAACTACATCTGTAATAGTCTTCCATGTGCTCTGCTTGTTAGTGAGGCCATTCATGGTCAGAGGGGAGTCCCCAAGGATTCAATCCATGTGCATTTCTACTTCACTCAAAACAACAACAAAAATCCTGAAATAAGTTTGTGTTACGGTTCTCTAGAGAAACAAAACCAGGACACCAATAATTCCCTCTGTATATTTATATCGATCAAAAGATATCTAACATAAAAAATAAACAGTTAATCTATAAAGCAGTACAAATGGCTCGGTGCAACTCACTTGTATGAGACAGCTAGTAGACTGGCAGTCCTTGGAGTCTTGAGGGCCGCCGAGTAGTCCTCTGTAGAGTAATTCAGGCTATCCGGCCACAAGCAGCAAACAGCAAAGCAGGTCACCAACAGTCAGCCCGATGACATGGTCCAGCAGTCCCCAGCTCAAGAGATGCATATCCCAGGAGCGTGGCGAAGCAGGGCTTGAAGGAACCTCAACTCACAGCTCCACAGTCCAGGATTAGGCGTCCCAGGGCGGTGTTGCTTGGAGGTCGAGGCACAGGACGGACAAGGCAGTGGAAGATCCGAGAGCAAGAGAGCAAGGGCCGGGCTTGCCAAGCCGTTTGTGTCTCTGCCCTTAAGACCATAAATTGATCTTACATTGGCCATGATGTCACAGCAAACCTACCTTTCACTACCTAAAATGGTTTTATTTTTATTTTACTTTTGGGGATGAAGGGAGAATTAAATAACTCTTACTCACCCAAGCATGTTTTGAGGTGAGCATTAATCAAGAGTGATAAAGTGGGTTTATCCTTGGGGGTGGAGGGGGGGTGGGGAAAGGCTTCTCAATGCTTTAAAAATACCAACCAACTATAGATGCTTCTGAACCAGATCCCAGGGCAGAAAGTCCCCTAAGAGCAGGAATACTGGTGCTTTTCCTCAGCAGTGGCTCATTTGTATCCCCAGGGCTGGCCTTGTAGGTCACATCACAGATTGTGATCTCCTCCCCATGTTGGCTGCCTGTCCACTCCGGCCAGATCCAGATCCCTCCCTCCGTCGAGGGGGGGCCGCCTCTCCTGTCTGGCTGGAGGGAGCTGATTCACGCGTGCACACTCACACACACGCTGACTCTTGCTCAGTCCCACTCACACATACCCCTCCCACACACTCACACTCATTCCTCCCTCCCCCCCCCCCCCCCCCCCCCCCCCCCCCCCCCCCCCCCCCCCCCCCCCACACACACACATACAAACAGAGCTGGGAACTAGAGGTGCAGGCGGCGGAGATGGCGGTCCTGGCAACTTGGCTGGCTCTGACCCAGAAAGGAGTGGGCTTGGAAAACCGCCTGAGACTGAATTGATGTGAACTCTGATCCCTGGCCCCCTGTGATTGCTGTTGCTGGGTTTCCTTTTTCATGGGGCTTGTGAAGGGCCACAGCCAGGATGTGCAATCAGAGTGCAGAAGTTAGCAAGGAACAGCTGGCCTGCCCTGGGGGTGCAGGACCGAACGCAGCGGTCAAGTGTAGTTGCTGTCTGCCCCACCCCCCCGGGGGGGGGGCGGGGGGGAACGACGACGACGACGACGACACACTAGAGCATCATTTCCCCTGGAATCAGTGCCCCCGAGGGGGAGAGCTCAGTCATGTCTGCCCCGTGGGGAGGGTGTGATTCCCACCCTGCCTGCCAAGTCAGCATGTGGGGCTCACCCAGCGAGGCCTCCAGACGCGCCGAAACAGATGCCGGGGCTGGGCCAGGAAACCAGCAGCAGGCCTTCAAGCTGGCGACAGTGGGCTGGGAGGCTGAGGGGTCCGGGTGGGGGTGGGGTTGGCAGCTTGAGGAGCTGGGCACAGGTTCCATCGATGAAGCTCTCGTTCTCTGGACCATCGGGTGGGCCAGGTCCTCCCGCGCTGCCTGCCTCGATGCCAGAGCGACAGCCCTCTGTCTGCTGGGGCAGGGCAGGGCACTGGGCTGCTTGGCTGGCCCCACGGGCTCCCGCCCACAGTTTTCTGTAGCCAGACTCGCTTACAAGCATGCCCTCAACCCACCGTGCCCCTTCAAAATGAAAGTCGTGCTTTCTGGCAATCGATAGAGCGCCCTCACTCTATCAATGTCTCACTTGGCAGATTTTTTTCAAATGATAAATGGGCAGTTTTGTCACAGTTAACGCTCGCTTATTTGAATAACTGCCGTCCGTAATTATTTTCTTCTGTTCTCTGGGGTCTGTTTGGTGGCAGCCTATTAGAGCCCGGTCTTCAGTAGCCTTCCTGCCACCACCCTGCCCCTGCCTCGGAGACTGCCCGTGAGATGCCACGGTTGTCATGGCGTCTGAGCTCGTCAGAGAGACCGGCTGAGGTTGCCTTCGATGCAGGAGGACTTGGTAGAGAGCACCATGCAGGACACACCTGTCAGCCCGGGTCTCGGGCCCTTCCCTGTATCCGTTACTTGGGGCGGGGGGGGGGGGGGGGGGGGGGGGGGGGGGGGGGGGCAGGTGTGGCGACAGCCGTGGGACAGAGGATTGAAGTGTCTTGGTACCTGAAGCCACTTCCCACCGGCGGGTCAACTCAAGGGACAGAGACAGCGCAGGTGCTCCCAGCAGCACGCCCAAGTTCTGCAGGCTGAGCGCGGCGATGCTGGGTGTCCTTCTTGGGGAGGAGACTTGGTGGCGGTGTGTGGCGTAGCCGAGAGGTCAGCTGCCCATGAAGCACTCCCTCTATAGACACAGCACCTGCAAGCCTGAGGGGGGAGCCGGTGCCCCTGTCGTGTGGATGACCACAGGCAGTCCCGAGGGAGGGGGGCTGCCAACATGTCTGCACTCCCGCCTCTCCAAGAGCATGCTGGTGCCACCCGCTGTTCTGGAACCACTCCAGCGGGTTCATGTGGCCTGGTAACCTTTCAGAAGGTTACCCCTCTGTCCAGAGTTCCTGTAAGGTCTGAGACACAGGTTCCCAAGTTTGTTTAGCCTACTGCCACCCTCATTTCATAAAGAAAGAAAAACAACTGGAGCCATCTCACCCCCAGGAAATTAAAAGCACTTGTCCTGGAGCCCTTCATCCAGGATAAAGTGTGGGCCTCTGTTTTTGCATCCTTCCTGCATTGGCACCCCAGGAGGTGGAGCGGGGCAGGGCAGCGTTGCCCGCTTTGGATCATGGCTGGTCGGAGAACTGCAGCTCGCCTCTTCACAGTAAGACACGTAAGAGAGAGGGCGAGAGTCCGGGCCGGCCGGCTTGAAGTGCACACACAGAGCGAGCCAGGTTGGATTTCTTACAGCTCAGCTGCTGCGGCTGAGCCCGCCTTCCCTCTGCTCTCTAAGGTGACGCCCGCCTGCCTGCCGTGAGCAGTTCTCACAATGGCAGGATGGTGGGGAGGTCCTGTTCAGTGCCGCCCGAGCCCATGTCCCCAGATGACCTCCTGTGAGGGACGCGGTCTTCCTCCCGTCTGCGGTCAGGGCAGTGCAGTCGCCTCGGCTCAGCTTCCACCCCCAGGACACATGGGGAACCCGGGCCGGCGCTGTAGGCTGCTTCCTGATAAACACCCGCTGAGTTGAACGTTTTCCAGGCGCCAGACAAAGGCAGCATTATCTGCCCTCTCCCTCTCGATGCACGCCATGTACCAACCCTCAGAGCCCTGTCTTCTAGATACTTCCTAGAAGGGACTAAAGCAGCTTCGGTCACGTGTGTTTCATGACCTCTGCTCCCTCTCCCCTGGAGGGCCTGACTTGACAGAAGCAGGAACCCAGGGAAACTCTTCTTTTTACCCATTATTAAAACATCTATAAACCCAAATCCCTGCCCTGAAGTGAGCCCTGGGGGCTCTATTAGCTACGTTTGCACTGTTCACCAAAAGGTCCCTGGTTCAAAACCCCCCAGCCTCTCCTCATAGGACAGCACAGCCCCAGGCACTGTCCCCGAGCTCCCTCACCGCGTTCTGTGCGGCCCACAGGGGACTCCCAGTGGAGAGCCACTGCAGAGTCAGCCAGTGTCCACGTGTGGCACCTCCCGCCTCCGGGGTGCCCTGCTCGGGTCTCCATGCCTCGGGGTCTGCTGTCGCCACACTTCAGGCCAGGGCTCAGGCACGTTTCTTCTTCTGTGGTTCCCCCTCGGCAGCGAGCCCCTCTCTGCATCACCAGTCACGTGGCGGGCGTCACAGAGACTTGCAGGGAGTCTCCCACTCACCACCCAGTTGGACTTGCCGGCGGCAGATCTGTGACATAAGGCGTGCTTCAGGGTACCAAAAAACGCCAGACTTTCCAAATAAGACATTTGGTTTGTTTCCTCCCCCCCCCCCCCCCCCACAGTAAGCATTTATAGCTTCCTATAAAGATGATCGGAATTACTAAGCCAAAGGTGTCAATCATAACGGGAGTGGACTTGAAAAAGCTCATTTAAAACAGGGGGGGCAGGGGGCTGAGCCCTGGTGGCGTAGTGGTTGTGCACAGGACTGCGGCCCACTGGGTTAGAGGTTCACTCCTCTTGTCTGGCTGCCTGGCTTTCCCCCCACCCCCACCCCCACAGACAGCACACACGCCTCATGGAGGGCACGGCAGCTGTGTCCGTGCTGCTGCTGCTCGGTCAGGAAGTGCAGCCTCAGCAGACCAGTGGTCAGGAGGGTCGCTGTGGGGGTGGGTCAGCTGGTGACACAGCAGCCCGGTGGGACTCCCCCTCCCAGCATTGAAATCCTTCCACTCAGCACGTTCCCTGGACATCTCGTGTCCTCTCATCAAACCCCAGAGGTAGAACCCCGGTTAGAAACCAAGGTGCAGAGGAACTCAGGGACGCGGCCACCATCGCATAGCAGGAAAAGTGGCCCTGCTGGTCCTGTCTGATCTGCAGGGCCCTCCTCCACTGCTGCCCGCGCTGTGTGCTGTGTGGCATAGCCCCCCACCCCCCACCCTCAGCCATGGTCTGGGGAATCTGATATGTGACACTAGACTTGCTGGGTCTCTGGGGCCATGGTCGGGATCTGGTAAGGCCATTTTCTCACGGCCTCCCTGCCATGTGGAAATACCAGTTGGCAATAAGTGGGAGAAACAGAGGTCTCCTAGCTTATTTTCTCCCTCCCTCTTCCTCCCCAATAATGATGATGTGGGGGACTTTTGAAACTTTAAAGAGACAGTTCTTTGGTCCACGGCCCCTCTCTTCAGTCCTGCTGGTAGACATGTCTGTCCATCTCTCATGCTCAGCCACACAAACCCTGGAACTGTCTTGCTCAGGCAAGTTGATGAAACTCCATTAATACTGATGAGTGCCCGGGGCCCACTCTGCAGGACGACCTCCTCCTCCTTGAGGGCACTGCCCCCTCCCCTCGGCCTGTGTGTGGCCCAGGAGGCCCCGCCTCGCTGCCCACCGTGCGCTCTTGGCTCTTCTTTCTGGGCGGCTCTGCACCAGGAGCTGCCCCCCCGGCTGATTCTGCCCGTGTGGTTGGACACCCCGCCTGTGGATCGCTGTTCCTGGGGGCTCAGCAGCAGTCCCAGGGGACCTTCTGCTTGATTGCCCCCTGGGGCAGGTGGGCCTGGACCTCACTGAGTGGCCAATCTGCCCTCAGTCCAAGCCGAGGAGGAACATGCCCATCTTGTTGCCGCCAGCCCCCCAACTCTGAGCAGAGCGCTCACGTGACTTGGGACCCTGGCTTCTACTGCACTAATGGCGCTCTCTGCCTCTGTCTCCCTGTCCAGGTATGGCGAGAAAGGAAAAGCCATCCGCATCGAGAAGGTCATCTACACCGGGAAAGAGGGCAAGAGCTCGCGGGGCTGCCCCATTGCAAAGTGGGTGAGTTTCGGGGTGCTGCAGGGGGGCCCATGGAACACTCCTGAGGTCCCAGCCTCACCGGGCTGAGCAGGCTGTGGACCAGCCCGGGCTGGGTCAGAAGCAGGGCATTCTAACCAGGGCAGGAGACCCTCATTGTCTCTTCCAATCTCACAGTCCTCCTTCTGTCTGCCTGGGACCTCTGACAGCCATCACTCATTCCCCACATGGCCCCCTTGCCTCCTCCCCTCTTTGTGGCATGGTGCGAGCTGCTAGCAGTCCCACCTCTTGCCTAGATGGGAAATGGAACAAAGATCCGTGTGGAGATGGGCCTCAGGGACAAGGCTGGGGCTCTGGGGACCACGTTTCCCCCCCGCCCCCCACCCCCCGCAGCCAGGGAACGCTGATGACCAGAGCTCCGAGCGGCCCTCTCTGCCCACCACCAAATCTAAGTAGCTGAGCCCGTGCTTGCCCAGATTCAGGGCTTTTGGGGGGCCTGGCCCTGTGCTCAAATCACATGTGATTAGAGACCCAGGCCACAAAGCCACGGAGACTGGTGGTAGGAAGGACAGGGCAGGCTCCCTTTCCCGAAAAAGGTGACACGCCTGAATCCTGAGTGCAGATCCCATGGGGTATGCTGGGAGAGGGGGGCGGGGGGTGGGGTTGGTAAGAGGTGGGCAAGGGTGGGCAGAGGCCGGGAGCTGGGTGTGAGGGAATGTCGCGCGGTGTCCGTCCGTCCATCTGCATGCACTCGGTTTCCTCTGGTGCCTGTACAGGCCGTGCCTGTGCTCCCTGAAAGTCAGGGAGTCTGTAGCCACTCCCAACTGTGGCAGGGCTATTGTAATAGCAGGATTTGGGGAACCTCGGCACGCCCATGGGTGGTTCATGGCAGCCCCTCATCAGGTTGGGTGCACGGGCAGGCCTGGGTGCTGAGGCTGCTGGTCGAGGCGGGCTCCCCACTGTCCCCACTGCCTCCTGCGGCCCTTTAGGGACCCCAGGGGACCGAGCCCTTGGGTTCGCATGAAGGTGGAGCTGTCGCAGCTGGAGTCGGAAGGGTCAGAGGTGGTTGACTCACTAGGTAAAGAAGAGCTGGTGCCTGAAGGTGCTTTGCCTGACCTGGGGTACAGGTGGCAGGGCATATCTTTCTTTCAAACCCTTACACAGGAAGTCCACTCTCAGTGGACAGTGTCTATGTCAAGCACCCCGACCTCATGGCAGCGTGGGCCTCCTGCCCGCCCTGGATGCCCCAGGCATCTCCTTGGGCTTTTCTGCTCCCCCTGCTTCGGGGCAAAGATGGACCTTTTGATACTGCCTTATTGCTGAGTTACACCTTCCTCTCACGGCTCATTCTCTGCCTGTCTGTTATCTGGGCTCCGAAACTACCCCCCCCTCCCACGCCCCCCAGTGATGTCTCCTGCTGGCCCGGAGGGTCACGGAGGTCCAGGGTGATCAGCTGTGGACCTGGGCCCTGAGTGCCAGAGCCTGGTGCACTGGGGGAGGCCACGGAGCCCCCAGCTTCCCGGTATTGCTTTGAAGGGAAAGGCCAAGGGTTCCTTAGACACGTGTGTGCATCAAGAAAGGCCAAGAGGGGAAGGGGGGGGATTGCTCTCTTACAGCAAGGGCAGAGGTCACAGACTTACAATGGAAAGAAGTGCTGAACTTTGGAGTGGGAGTGGAGGGTTGTTGTTTTGATTGCCATCTCTTGGTTTTATTTTAATGTCACCGTGCCCTGAGTGTATTGCTGGGAGGCCTCTCCTGAGACTTCCGCCGCCCCTTGGAGTTAGATTGGAGCGCGGGTCTGGCATGCACATCCCCCAGCGGGCAAGAGTTCCCGTGTTCTTTCTTGGTGGCGGCCTGGACTCCTAAGGGAAGCCAGAGACAGGCGGCGTTACGTTCCGTGGCGGGGCCAGATGCTTAACCCAACACCCAAGACATCCGGGCCGTGCGACAGGCTCCCTGTGGGCAGTCTCACGGGTGGGTATGATGAGGGGCCCTCTTGGGGGACGGCCCTTTCACAGAGTCGCCCGATTCATAACAGTAGTGGGCCCCTTCCGGCACTGACCACACCCATGTCACGTCCAGTCTTCGCCACACCCCAAAGCTGGCTGCTCCAGGGTTCCTCTGCCGGCCGTGGCAAGTCTCCAGTTGGCTGGTCTGTAATGACAGGCCTCCCCTGTGAGCCTCCTGGTGCCTGAAACCGCAGCTCACTCAGCATGCCCCTCCCCAGGTCTTCGATGTTGTCTGGGGAGACTCCGCCCTGACTTTCTGGGAGCCGCCGTGCTGTTTCAGAAAGGAGTGGAGCGGGAGGTGGGGACCTGAGGCGCTAACAGGCAGTCAGACTTTTCTCTGCTCGACTCCGGACAGCTTTTAAAATCCCTTGAATATGTTTAGTTTGCATTTTCATCTGTTATTTAGATCTTTAGCCTGTACAATTCATCCATAACATGGGTTTTACCCTGACTGCTTTTCAACTGGCTCATGGAAAAAAAAATAATGTGCTTCTTTCTCCTTCCCTACCTTTACGGGGTGGTTGTAGTCAGAGGTGGCATTCTTAAGGGCGGTACTCTGAAAATACCCAGGCCGGGTGGGCAGAGACGGGGCCAGCTCCTCAGCCTGTCCGTCTGTCTCTCTGTCCGCCCTGCAGGTGATCCGCAGACACACGCTGGAGGAGAAGTTGCTGTGCCTGGTGCGGCACCGGGCGGGCCACCACTGCCAGAATGCCGTCATCGTCATCCTCATCCTGGCCTGGGAGGGCCTGCCCCGCGGCCTGGGGGACACCCTCTACCAGGAGCTCACCGACACCCTCCGGAAGTACGGGAACCCCACCAGCCGGAGATGCGGCCTCAATGACGAGTACGTGTGGAACAGACCCGGGGGTCTGCCTTGGGGGATGGGGGGAAGCCCACCCTATGTGCTGGGCCTGCCTTTGCAGGGCTGAGGGTCCAACCAGCCCCCAGATCTCACTGTTAACCCTGGGTGGGTCTGAGCTCTGATGACGCTCCTGAGTGAGAAAATATGCAGGTGCCCCTTCGATGTTGATAAAAACTTGCCTTTATAGCACCCAGGACCACCAGAGGCAGGGATGCCCACAAAAAAAAAAAAAAAATCTGCCTTTAGATGTGTGTGTGTGCTGCGGCCCACTGGGATGGAGGTTCGATTCTGTCTCCCAGGAGCAAAGGCTGGGCCTCCTACTCCCACCACCTGAGGGCAGTGATGCCTAAAAAATAAAACAACACATAGATGTGTGTGTGTGTGTGTGTGTGTGTGTGTGTGTGTGTGTGTGTCCGTCCGTGTCCAGTTTATCACCTTGAGCATCTAGCACTGGCAGCCATCCCCAAATGTCCTACTTGTCAGTGTTTCCTCACCAGTGAGCCCCCCACCCCCTACCCCCTGGTAATTACAGGTAGTCTCTGTGCTGCAGCCGTCTCATCTGAGCTGGTGTTCTGCTCCCCTGCTGGGCTGTCTCCACATGCATGCCCTGCTCTCCATCCTCAGTGCACCTCTTCTTTCTCCTCTCCCCCTCCTCTCGTGAAGGCTTCGTGTACTTCTAGCTGCACTCACACTTTCAGAGAGGTCCTTCTGGGCTTTTTGACAAGCTGTTTACAGGCCACCACACACAACCCCACAAGTTCCCTTGTGCCCCCTTTAATAAAGCCTGCCCTGCACCCCCAGCTCCCAACACCCGTGTGTTTCTTGCCCCACACATAGGTTTGTCTTCATTACTCGGCCGTGTCGGTGGCCATCGGGGATTGGCTTGGGAACCCCCGTCCCAAGACTCTTCGGATGTCTTATTAGATTAAACCTCGGGAGTTACTCTCTGGGCCCATTTTTCTGAGCCTTCTGCAGCCCAGCTCCTCCATGCGGCACCGTCTGGTGCTCTGTCTTTGAGATGGATTTCAGCATCCCTGCTAGAGGACACGTCCTTCCTCTGACCCCAGGCTGCCTTCCCGACTCCTGGATCCGGCACATTGAGTGCAGGACACCTGTCTCCGCAAGGACGAAGTCGTTGCTCGCACAGCTACTTCCATGTGACACCCTGGAGCCTAGGACTGGTCTCACGAGGCTTATCTCCCAGGGGGAAAGAAACCGGAGAAAAAAGCTCTGCAAAAGCACAGATCCAGGATGCGCCACCTCACACAGGCCCCTCTCTAGAGAGAGAGGTTTGCAACGCACACCCGTGTGTCCATTCCAATCCGCTGCACAGAGCCTCTCCTGTGGGAGGCAGCCAGCCCTGTAATCTCCCACGGAGGGAAGTGCAGGGGGGTGCCTTCTGTGCCACGAGCCACAAAAAGGGTTAGAGGCCTGTATAAACAGAGACTTGTCCACCAAGGCTTCTTGCAGCAGAGGGACCATCGCCAAAAGAGGGAAGCAGCCCACATGCCCATCAGCTAATGACTGACAGCGGTGTGAGCACCCTCACGAGATGCAGTCAAGATGTGACGCTGCCGTCTCCCCAGGGCGGCCTCGGCCCTGAGCAGTCCCTGTGCTTGTGGACACTCACAGCTTCCCAGGGGCAGGATGCCGGGTCTGCCTCCCTGAGCATCCCAGTCCCAGCTCACCGGCCGTGGGCTTCGTTCGCTGTGTGCTGTGCCGGGCTAACAGCCCCGGCAGCGTGCTCTGATCTCAAAGCCAAGGCGGCGCGGCAGAGGCCTGCCTGCCACTGCAAGGTCACCGAGCCGCGTGCCTCTGAGGGCCCGAGTCTGTGCAGCTTGTGGGACACAACGAGGGCTGCAGAGTAGCCTAAAGGGCGCGGAGGAGGGCCCGCTCCACCGGCTGCTTCAGTTCCCCGCCCCCTGTCTGTGTGCGGTAGTGCCTGCTGTCCTGCAGGCTCACCTGTGGGTCTCTGCTCACCTGGAGCAGCGCAGGAAGGAGGAGCAGGAGGGACCGTGTCCTCCATCTCCAGGCGGGGGAAAATGGGTCCGAGGCTCCCGCTACCTGGCAGAACTTTCTTTTGTTGAGGATTTCGGGGCCCAGGAGCACCACGCAGACCGTCACCTCTCAGGGACATGGACCACCGAGCCAGCGCGAGCCCCTGAGATTGCCTCAGTCATCCTGAAATACTCGGCTCATTTTATTGGGGGCTCTGACAACAATCCATATGTCCATTGTATCAAGGATACTGGTACATTTGTTGCAGTCATTATTTTGACCTTTTGGGAGGGACTCTTACCACTCTCTTTTTTTTTTCAATAGCCTCCTTTTTCTCTGAGGAGGGGCTGGTGAATTTGAACTGTTGACCTTGTGGTTATCAGTCCAACATGTAACTACTAAGCCGCCAGGGCTCTGTAGTTTCTTCGAGCTCTTGTCACAATCCTCGCTTGCCTTAGTGAATTTCTGCATGTGTTGCCTTCCCTCCTTCTAGACATTGACTTTCTGTTGAGCGCTAGGTGCCAGCTTCTCTTTTTCTTCCCTCCCCCCTCCCGCCCTCCCCGCAATAATATTCTTCAAACCAAACAATTCTTGATACTTCAGTACCAAAAAGACATCTGCTTGGAATATGACACCCTAGTAGCCTTCTGTATGGGATCAGATGACAAGAACAACTGTGTGTTTGTGTGTGTGTGTGTGTAAGAACCACCCCAAAAGGCAAAGTGAGAATTGGAGTTCAGCTATCAGTCGCTAGGCCTCACCTGCAGAGACTGCTGAATCAGCGTCCACGTTGCCGTGTGTCATTGGAACAACAGACACAAATCTGGGGGTGGAGGAGGCATAGGACAAACCTATATAATTCTTTCCCCGGTTTGTACGGGGTGTGCAGGGTGAACCTTTGGGGGTTTGGAGATGCCGCTTGGCCCTGCCCATCTCACACAGTCTGTGGGCTTCTACCCAGAGAAATTCAGGAGTTGGCAGAGGGAAGGGTCCCCTTCCTGGGAGGCCAGGGAAGGGCGGAGGGGGCTCTCTGTGTGCCTCACCTGGGCTGTTCTTGCAGCCGGACCTGCGCGTGCCAAGGCAAAGATCCCAACACCTGCGGTGCCTCCTTCTCCTTCGGCTGCTCCTGGAGCATGTACTTCAACGGCTGCAAATACGCCCGGAGCAAGATGCCTCGCAAGTTCCGCCTCACAGGGGACAATCCTAAAGAGGTGGGTGGGGCTAGACACCCCCATCTGGTGTCTCTGCACCTTCACGGCTGGGGAGGGGCCCGGGTACTGCTGCCCGGGGCGACATGCTCTTTTTACCTGTCCTCCTTCGACCTGCCTCCTAGGGGAGTGACAGGTGAAAAGGAACCCGTCCCTTTGAAAGACATCCTGGGTGTGATGGGTTAAAGTGGGGCTGGGGGCCACAGCACACGGAGTTTGAAACCACCAGCTGCCTCTGCCTCTTGCTCGTGGCTGCCCCGCTGTGGCCGGGGGAGCCGTCCTCCACAGTGGTTTCAGGAGTTCATTGTTTGGAGGTTGGCGGCTGCCCAGGGACACCTGTGGCCTGGCAGGCAGTGGTTTTTTCTGGGCACCAGGGTCCCCCGAGCTGAGTGGGGGCCAAGGCCTGGCCCAGGCTGAGTGGGGGCTGCCCTCTCTCCATAGGAGGAAGTGCTCCGGAAGAGTTTCCAGGACCTGGCCACCGAAGTCGCGCCCCTGTACAAGCGGCTGGCCCCCCAGGCCTATCAGAACCAGGTACGGAGTCCGCAGCTGTGGTTCACCTGGTGTGTGTGTGTGTGTGTGTGTGTGTGAGAGAGAGAGAGAGAGAGAGAGAGAGAGAGAGAGAGAAGTGGGGGAGGGGACTCCTGTTTGTTTTCTTCCCAAGCCCAGAGCAGAGAGGATGGTCCTTTGCACTATTGCTACCCCCTGCTTAAGCCTCTGACGCGGGTTCTTTGGTCACTGTGTCTCCCCCCCTCCAACTGCTGCAGAGATGAGGGTGGGGGCAAAGCCAGAGGGACCTCTCCTAAAGGGTCCTGAGAGCTGTCAGTCAGAGGTCCTCACCCCCCACGTGCTCCCAGCTCTGACTGCTAACCTCCCTCCACTGGCCCAGGCCTGGTCTCTCCAGGCAGTCTGAGGGCCACGCACTCAGTCCTCCCTGGCCGTCCTCACAGGTGACCAACGAGGACATCGCCATCGACTGCCGCCTGGGTCTGAAGGAAGGACGGCCCTTCGCGGGGGTCACAGCCTGCATGGACTTCTGCGCCCACGCCCACAAGGACCAGCATAACCTCTACAATGGGTGCACCGTGGTAAGGAGGCTGCACCTCTGCAGACAGACCGGGCTCCGCGGGAGGCAGGGAGGTGGCCTTCCAGAACTGTCAGGTGCCCGGCCAGACGGCCTGCTCCTGCCCCTTCTCACCAGAAAAGGGTCTTGGGTGCTTAAGCACTCGCTGCTGTCGAGGTCAGTGGTTCGAGCCCCCCACCCACCGGGAAGGAAGCTGTGGTGATCTGCTCCTGTAAAGATGAGCGGACTCAGCCGCCCCCCAAATCCATAGGGTCCCTGTGTGTCAGCATGAACTCAGTGACAGTAAGCCGGGCCAGCTCGGCTCTGACTGTGCGTCCTGAGAAGGCCCATCCCTGGGCACCTGGGGTCTCCCACCTGTCCACAGGCCGACTCCAGGTCTCTTGATGCATGGATTGAACTGAATCTGTTGGGCTGAAGTGCATAGCGCCTCTGCCCAAATGAGCAATGGTGCCCAGTGGTGGGGAGGGAGGGCCGTATGGTGAGGATGGGGTCCAGTGACCAGAGGTGCTGTTGTTGTGAACACCTCTCTGAGCTGAGAAGGCCCGGGCTCCAGGCAGAAGGAGCAGCACAGGCAGAGCAGGCCAGCTGTGTTCTGCAAACAGCCCGGGCGTCAGTATAGCAGGGAAGCAGGCCCGCACAGAGGCGGGAGATGAGGGAGCCAGGCAGTGAGTCCGGGTGGCTCGGTGCCACTGTGGACTTGGCAGCTCTGGGTTTGCTCATCGCTGAAGCTTTCTGTTACTGTTTCCTTTGGGCTTCTCATTTGCTTCTGGAAACATATGTACATGACCTGGCTTCAAGCACTCAGGTGTTTGTTTATAAGTTGCTCTGGGTCCAGGGGTTCACGTGGTTTCCTGAGACTCTTTCTTGAGTCTGTGCCAAGCAAGATCTGGGCTCACTCGGGAGGTGAGCACCTTGTCCTTGCTTGTCTTCCTGCCTCCCTCCAGTGTCTTAGAGAAGGCTGGGGGCAAGCTGGTTAAGCTCCACTGACCCAGAGATGTACCAGTGGCTTCACAAAAGAAAGGATGAGGCAGTGGGGGCCGGGTGGTGGAGGTGGAGACTGTAGAGGAGGAAGTGGTGATGGTTGTGTGCCGTGGGCTGGGTTCCACCTCTCACTGGCCTTGCAGGGCATGGGCCAGAGGCCTTATGGGGCTGCCAGGCTATGATCTCCTTATGCCACCAGGCAGACTGGATGTCGGTGGTGTCCTAGTGCTCTCTGAACCACGATGAGGGTGCTTTTCAGGAAACTCCAAGCAACACCAGAAGAACTGGGTGGGCTGGGACTCTGGGAAGGCGAGGGTGGGGCACATGGGATTCTCAGGTACTGCTCCCTCTCCCCCTGGGCAGGTCTGCACTCTGACCAAGGAAGACAATCGCTGCGTGGGCACGGTCCCCGAAGATGAGCAGCTGCACGTGCTGCCCCTGTACAAGATGGCCAACACCGATGAGTTCGGCAGCGAGGAGAACCAGAAGGCCAAGGTGGGCAGTGGGGCCATTCAGGTGCTCACCGCCTTCCCCCGAGAGGTCCGACGCCTGCCCGAACCTGCCAAGTCATGCCGCCAGCGGCAGCTGGAAGCCAGGAAGGCGGCGGCCGAGAAGAAGAAGGCCCAGAAGGAGAAGTTGAGCACTCCCGAGAAGATTAAGCAGGAGGTCCTAGAGCTGGCTGGCGTCCCTGCTGACCCAGGTATGGAGCAGGCACGGGACTGCAAGGGCCCCGGGGACTCCCCGCTCCCGCTGGGCACTCTCTGGGCAGGAGGCTCTGGGGCCCCATTGCATGCAGGTGGCAGTGTTGGCAGCTGCACGAGCCCTGTAGCTCCTGTGTCCAGCACACATTAGATGTGTGACATAAGACCATCATGGGTCACCTCTGTCCCTGCGTGCAAGTGTGGCCGTGGCCCCAGGCACCCCCTGGCAGGACGCCCCGACTCTTTCCTGGAACAGGGTGTGAGGGGCGGGAACCTTCACACGGGTGGCTCAGCGTGGAGGGCTAGGAGCCATGGAGGCTGCAGGTACTGCCTGTCATCTCCCCCTGTGCAGCACCGTGAATGTGCCATAAAGGCTGGTGGTTCTAGTCTGCGCAGAGCCGCCTCAGGCAGCCTGCTTCCAACAGAGCAGTGGGAGCTGACGAGTCCAGACCCTGCAGGGGCTCCGTCTCCTGAGCCCTCTTTCCAGCCTGGGCCTCACCCTGCCCTCTCTCTTGCCTAGGCCTCTCTCTGAAGGGGGGGCTGCCTCAGCAAGGCCTAAAGCCCTCCCTCAAGGTGGAGCCGCAGAGCCACTTCAGCTCCTTCAAGTACAGTGGCAACGCCGTGGTGGAGAGCTACTCGGTGCTGGGCAACTGCCGGCCCTCGGATCCATACAGTATGAACAGCGTGTACTCCTACCACTCCTACTACACACAGCCTGGCCTGCCCACCGTCAACGGGTTCCACTCCAAGTACGCGCTCCCCTCCTCCTTCGGTTTCTATGGCTTCCCGGCCAGCAACCCTGTCTTCCCCTCCCGGTTCCTGGGCCCCGGCGCCTGGGGGCCCAATGGCAGCAGCAGCAGTTTCGAGAAGAAGCCAGACCTCCACGCTCTGCACAGCAGCCTGAGCCCAGCCTACGGCGGTGCTGAGTTTGCCGAGCTACCGGGCCAGGCTTTTCCCACAGACACCCACCACCCCGTCCCGCACCACCAGCAGCCTGCGTATCCAGGCCCCAAGGAGTATCTGCTTCCCAAGGTCCCCCAGCTGCACCCAGCAGCTGGGGACCCCTCGCCTTTTGCCCAGAGCGCCAACTGCTACACCAGACCCATCAAGCAGGAGCCAGTGGACCCGCTAGTTCCGACCGAGTCCGCCACTCCCAGAGACCCTGGCAAGATGAGCAAGACCCCTTTGCCCGAGGCCTCTCAGAACGGGGGACCCAATCACCTCTGGGGGCAGTACGCAGGGGACCCCGGCATGTCTCTGAAGAGGACTAACAGTCTGGGGGGCGGCTGGGGTATGCTTCCTTCCGGAGACAGTCCGGCCATCGTCCCTGATAAGCTTGGCTCTTTCGGGTCCCGCTGCCTGACCCCCTCGCCCTTCCCAGAGGGCCAGTGGGGGCTGTTTCCTGGCGACGGGCAGCAGCCTGCCCCCCAGTCCGGAGGACGGTTGCGAGGCAAACCATGGAGCCCTTGCAAGTTTGGGGACAGTGCCTCAGCCCTACCTGGGCCGGGCATGACAGCGGAGAAGGCCTGGGGAGTGGGCGCAGGGGATTTCCACTCTCCCTTGAAGAGCGGCCCTGCATTCCAGGAGAAGCTGTGGAGCCCCGTGAAGGGGGAGGAGGGACGGATCCCTACCCCGGGCGCTGGGCAGCTGGACAAAGCCTGGCCGCCCTTTGGCATGCCCCTGGGCCCAGGCGAGAAGCTCTTTGGGGCGCTGAAGCCAGAAGAGAAGTTGTGGGACCCCTTTGGCCTGGAGGAAGGGCTGCCCGAGGGGCCCCCCAGCCAGGGGGCGGTGAAGGAGGAGAAGGGCAGTGCGGAGGAGGAAGAGGAGGAGCTGTGGTCGGACAGCGAGCACAACTTCCTGGACGAGAACATCGGGGGCGTGGCAGTGGCGCCCGCGCACGGCTCCATCCTCATCGAGTGCGCCCGCCGCGAGCTGCACGCCACCACGCCCCTCAAGAAGCCCAACCGCTGCCACCCCACCCGCATCTCGCTGGTCTTCTACCAGCACAAGAACCTCAACCAGCCCAACCACGGGCTGGCGCTGTGGGAGGCCAAGGTCAAGCAGCTGGCGGAGCGTGCCCGGGCGCGACAGGAGGAGGCCGCCCGCCTGGGCCTGGGCCAGCAGGAGGCCAAGCTCTACGGGAAGAAGCGCAAGTGGGGGGGCGCCCTGGTCGCCGATCCCCAGCAGAAGGAGAAGAAAGGGGCCGTCCCCACCCGGCAGGCCCTGGTCGTGCCCACAGACTCCCCGGTCACCGCGACCTCCTACGCCTACACCAAGGTCACCGGGCCCTACAGCCGCTGGATCTAGGTGCCAGGAGGAGCCGCGAACCTCAGTGTCGGGCCCAGCCCGAGCTGCATCTGGTGCTTTCACCCCCCCTCCTGGGGGACGGGTCGGGGGTGCAGAAGTCTCTTTCGACATATATAGATGCACATCTATATGTATGTGTGGTCCAGACCTCAGAGCTGACCCGCCTCCTCCCCCCGCTGCCTCCCAGCACTTTGAAGAAGAAACTACGGCTGTCGGGTGCTTTTGGGGTTTTTCTGGTTTTTTGCTCCCCCCTTCTCCCTTTCTCCATGATCTTAATATTTATATCTCCACCATGGGGGTTGTTTATTTTTGATTTGTTTGTTGTCTTTTTTTTTTTTTTTACATCACAACCCCTTTATTTGAGGGGTATGAGGCCAGAGGGGTGCTGTTCATTTTTCTCGTTTTTAAAATCCTATCCTTGTATATCACCTTAATGGAAAGAGAGTTTATAGTGTCCTTTCACAAAGGACTAGTTTTAAAAGTCCATTCAAAATGTGTATTTATTGGGGTTTGGTTTGGTTTAGAGCGACAATAGTCACGGTGAGCAGGGCGGCAGGAAAGACTGGCGGTGCCTTTTGCTGGTGGTGCCTGGCCTGCCGGGGGCACCCCTCCCCCCCCCGAGGGTCCCCAGGTCATCTGTCCCTCTTACGCCAAGTGCAGGTTGTAGCTGCCCGGTCCATCCCTCAGGCCGGCCTCCACGATCCCCTGGAGGTTTGGAATTGGGGGAAAGTGGGGTGCACCCCCTGGCCAGACACCTCAGAGGCTGGCAGAGATGGCCCTAGGTCACCAGGTTGGAAGCAGATAGCCGCCCGCTTGCTAGTCTCCACACTGAAACCTGTCCGTCACCCATCCAGTCTCCAATGTCGGGGCTCCCTGGGCAGCACCTTGCCACGGAGCTGGAGTCCAGGCAGCTCTCCGGAGCCCGTTCTGCCAAGTCCATAAGCCAATTAACCCTGGGCTGAAGGAATCTGTCTTGGTGGCAGGGTTTTTTTGTTGTTGGTTTTTTTCCATCCCTCCCCACCTCCAAAAGTCTATGCTGATACCGAAAAGGGCTACTGTATCTTTAAAAGCAAGAAGTCTGAACCCAAGCTGTGAAAAGCCAGCGTTGTCCGGTGCCCGCGCTGCGCAGAGCCTGGTGCTGTAATCTCGTGCTGGGGTTTCCTCCGCCCGGGCGGGGCTCGGCACGCCAGTGTGACGGCAGTTAGGGCCTCCTCGCCGGCCCCTGGAAGTCCACATCGGACCATGGTGCAAGCATCGCGCCCCCGCCACCCCCTCCCGGGCCCGCTCGGCGGGGGGTGGGGCGCGGCAGGGCGGAGGGTCACCCTCGCGCAGTTTTCATGGTGCAAGAGTCAAACCTTTTTCTCAGCAGGTCGCTTTGATTTTCACTCCGCGATTGGTGCCATGTCTCCATTTTGATCATCTCTCCCCCACCCCCGAGATTCTGGTGCATTCACGCAGCTCCTTGGCCGGAGGCCGCGTGCGCGCGCGGTGCGTTCCTTCTGGCGAAGGGGCCGGCGGATGCGCTTCCTGCGCGGGGAGCAGCATCCTGCCGAGCGGTCTCTCCGCACTCTATCCGCCCCCCCCCCCATGTATATCAGGACCCCCGTGTCCCCCCCCCCGCCCCCTCCCAGAGGGGGAGAGTTGGCCAGGAAGAAACGGAAACCCAGCCCCGAGCTCAGCCCCATCCATGCCTGTCGAGCAGTTTGGTTCCGACGCGGGTCTTCGGTGAGACGAGTCTAACAATCAGAGGACGATGCGGAAGGCACGTTCCTGCACGCCCAGGTGCCTTGTGTCAGAGCCGCGTGCGAGCCGGCCCGGCCCGGCCCCCGGCGCTGGCGGGGAAGCGCCGTCCAATGCCCGGAGCATTTCCGCGGTCTGGTTTTAACTGTAAATAGCGAGATTTTTTTAAGCACTTTTGCCTAGATTTAAACAGCAACTTGAAAAAAAAAAAGAAAAAAAAGAACAAGAAAAAAAAAAGTAACGTTTTAACATGTAATTGTGGGAGACCTGTAAATAGTAGCTGAATATTTAAACGTGCTTTGTCTACGCTTCACTTTTACCATATTCTGTAAAGGCGCATTTATTTTACAGGACGAAATGAAAAAAAAAAGAAATATTATTGCTTTTGAAATAAATACCCAAGAGCTTATCAGGATTTAGAATTATTCAGAACTACTCAGATTTCTAGGAAAACCTCTGACCTTCCGATGGACCAGCTGTAGCAGGTGGCGTCTGTGAGGAGCATGCTGAGTCTTCTGGTTTCGAGGGGAGCGCGGGGCCCTTGAAATGCTATCTTGCTGATGGCATCAGTGCTTTTACGCAGGTCTCACGTGGACTCGTGCTTAGGTAGATGTGGGGGTGCCTTGAAAACTTCCTTTGAGATGATCTTAAGAAGCAAGAAGTCACAATGTCTTCTGGAGAATGTCTGTGTGGCCCGTGAACGCCCCAGGTTGGCTGTTGGTTTTGAAGGTTTCCGAGTGTGGCCCAGGTGACGGGGACTCTGGCGCGTGTGAATCTTCCCAGTGTGTGTGAAAATGGACTCTCCCCTCTTCCGCCCTCTGGTCGCCGAGCGATCCAGTGAAAGGAGAAACCAACCCAGGCTGACTGTGTGTGACTGGAGGGCCCCCTGCGCCGGACGAAGCCCCTGGCTGGTAGATTGCTAGGCGAGGAAGCAGGAGGCAAGAGGCCGTGCCCCTCCCCGGACGCCCCCATCCCCCTGACGGTGTGACAGAGAGGTGGTGCTGTGGCCCTGCTTGTGCCCAAGCTGACGTCGACACTACACGTATAACCTACCTCAACCCTCAGTCATTGAAACGCGCATGCTTTAGACCTACCTTTAAGAAGTGACTATGCACACAGCCCCTTGCCCTTCCGCCCACTCCATTTGCTGCTGAAGGTTTCTTCAAAGAGAAAAAAAAAAAAGCAAATCTTTTTTAATATTTTTACTGGCACGCGCTGTCTCTTTTTTTTTTAAGTCCCGAAAGACGATTAAACCGACATCTTTATCATGAGACGAAAAATAAAGCCATTGCAACTTAAGAACCTAACAGCACGACCACGTTTTAGCAGAGGTGCCAGGAGGACCAGGAGAGGGGTGCTGTCCAGACAGCCCTTGCGGGGTCTCGGCTTCCCTGTTTTTGTGTTTGTTCCTCTCTCGCCCTCCCCGCCCCCCCCTTCCTCATGCCCAGAAGCCCTCGCCACGTTCTGTGCTAGGAGATTTGGTCGGTCAAAACTGCTCCACAGCAAGCTCTCACAGGATAGACTGGTGCTAGCTTTAGGACCTGTGCATGACTCAATCATCCCAGGCCTGCGCTGGGAGGCGTGCCAGCGGGCTGTTGGAGCTTTCCTCACCCCGGCCTCCTCACCGGGGAAGGGGGGCTGGGGTGTGTCCACTCCCGATGATGTATGCCCCTGCCCCTCTGACCCTTCCACCAGACTCAGCAAGGGCCGCCTGCAGAGCCAGGGGTCTGGATGGCAGCTCGAGGGCAGGGCAGGTGCTAGGGCGGATGGCGTGGAGTGAGTGGGTCAGTGGTCGGCCTGGGCCGGGGGAGAGATCCAGCCAGACGTTGTCCTGGGGGCCGTAACCTGGTGCTCTCTGCAGCCAGGGCAGTGCTGGCCCGTCCCCAGTGGGCCTCTCCCAGAACCTCCTTCCTCTGGTGACCGAAGTGTGTTTGATAGACCAGGAAGCCTTGGTATAAATTGAAGGTGTCTCCGTATTCGGTGCTACGGGATTTTCACATGGCTGTCCCCGATCCCCTCTTGCTGAGGTGCTACCATGTCCCGAAACCCTTGCCAACCACAAACAAGGTGGGCTTCAGTCACGGGGCTCTGGGTGGTGGTTATGTGGGTGGGATTATGGTTGGGGTGTTGTCTTTAACCCTCCCCCCTTCTTCGGTGCTGTCTTCTTAGACCTCTGTTTACCGTGCTCTGTCTGAGCCGAGCGGTTTCTCAGTCTGGTGTCCTGTCCTGGGCCTGGCGGTCAAAACAAAAGTCGGGGTTGTAGGCCCCTGGGACATGGCCGGTCCTTTGGCTTCAAGCCTGTTGTCCCAAGTGGTCTCAGGTCCACTGAGGAGGAAATGTTGAGGGGCTGCTGGCCTCTCAGTTTGGGTGTTTGGGGAAGAAATTCGGCTGGGTGCTTGCTCCTTCTGTCCTGTCTTGGCAGGCATCCACCTGACCAGGAACCTGGCTCTCCCTGCCACCGGGGGTGCCCGGGAGACCACTGGGGGAGTCCCCAGGTTGACTTCCTTACTGGCTGGGACCATGGCGGGCAGGGGGGCGGGCATTTCCCTGCCTCTCCAGCCCCCCTGCCTGTGCTTGGCTGCCCCCCTCGTTGAAGAAAGGTGCTTTTGCTCGCTGCTTAGCTGGTGCTATCCCAACCGCCCCCACCCCCACCCCCCTGCCGCCCTGGTGGTTTAAAAACTCAAAAGGAAGCTCCGTTTTATGTCATCCGCCATCACAAGTTTTTTTTTTTAATACCTCACAGACATTTTGACACCTGAGGGGGCATGGGGGGGGGGGGGCGGTGTTCGGGTCTAGGCAGCGTCTCCCACGGCCGGAATGGCAGCTGCCCAGAGGAGCGCTGGCGACTTGAGTTTTGCTTTTGAATGAAATGTGAATTTCTGGCCCATCTCGGTGAGCTTTGTCATCTGAAAGGCTCTGGCCTGGCCGCCAGCTTCTGGAGCCTCGCAGGGCGGACAGGACCCGAAAGGAACGCTCTCCGAGGTGTGCGCTCGTGCTAAAATCCCACCCTGCGTGCACATCGCATGTCCGGGCGTGCGGGAGCCCAGGCCGAGGCCTGTCGGGGTGCTCGCTCTCAGCTGCCGCCGCAGCCTGGGGTCCCACGTCGCCGCCTGCCCCCCAAGAATCCGTGAGCGATGGCCGACCTCCGCCTGCTTCTGGCCGGGGCTATCAGGGACGTTTGTTGGCGCTCCCTCCATCCCCCTCCCCCCCATCAGGGATCACCACCCTTTGCTCCTCACAGTGGGGAGTCGAGGAAGGACGAATTGGCTCATTCCAAACATCTAAATTGTCTTCTTTCCAATATACCTTTTCTTGATTTGGGGTTGTCGTCGTTTGTTGCTGTGTTTCCCAAGGGGGACCCAACAGGACCCGTCGTCTGTTTTTCCAGAGTCTTCTCATTGAGAAAGGGCAGGTCGCATTGTGGCATATTGACGCGTTGGACTAAATCTTGACACGCCCCCCTTTCTCCCCCCCCCCCCCCCCCCCCCCCCATAGCTTCTCGGTGTGTTTGATTTCTTCTTCTCTTTCTTTGGATTCCTGTTGGGTGACTTGGCTTCCAATGGAGGTGAACTTAACAAGCATACTTGAATATTCCGTCTGGACTTTGTAACTGTGGCTACTTGAATGAAGTTGCATCTGGGGTTGATGGATGAATGGTAGGTTTTTGCAATGTCTCAAGGCAATAGGATGTGTATTATTAAACTGTAGATATTCTTAGTACAGTAAATTTATGCTGATAATTTTATTTTGTATAATTTCTACCTTCTTTTTGTTAATTTTTCTCTCCCACTTTATTGGTTTGCCTCCTGAGAGACCCTCTCATTCCCATCCCCCCCAGTGTTTCCGGTAAATTTAATTTAGGGTGCCTAGAAATGGCAAGTATGTATCTTTTTTTTTTTTGATTTGTATTTTATTATAATTTACACAAACAACTGGGTTTGTGAACTGTATTACTCCTGGTATCTTTAAAATATTGTGGGTGTTTTAATAAATTTTATATTTATTTTTTGCACTCAAATTCGGTGTGAGTCCTTTTCTTTCCTTCTCTCCCACCCCCTAAGCCACGACCAGACTGGTTTGTAAAGGGTGCCCCACAGTCAGCACCTTCCAGCGGCAGGTGATCGGTGCACACATGAAACAGTAATAACAGGGCAGTCCCCCACTCCTCCCCCGCTGCCCCCCCAAGAGTGTTCAAAGCTGTTAAAACTGACATACCTGAATAGCATGACATCTCCAGATGGTGTAGACAGTGGAGCCGGTGGCTGTCAGCTGCCGGAAGTCACCTAGGGGAACCTGGGAAGGAGGGAGGGGGTGGGGCATCACCGAGAAAGCTCTGGGGTGTAGTTGACAGCAACCAGCAGGTCCCCGCCCCCCGACCCCCTTCAGCACCTATTGGGAATCGCCCTTCTCTCTTCCCCCTGGAGCAATCCCTCACTTCTGATGGGGTGAGTGTGAGGATCGTGGGATCCTTGCTGGGAGGGCCGACAGGGCCCTGGACTCTGCTGTCGCTGGGGCGAGCCTTCCGTGAGGGCTCCCCAGGTGGCACGGCCTTTTAACTCAGACTTCACCTCTAGGATACTGATGCCCACAGACAGCTACACATAAAGGCGATGTGGGGAGTGTCTTCTGCCCTGCCTCCTGCTTGAACCGTAGGGCCGGGATTCCTGTCTGGGAGACGGCCAAACCCGTGCGGTGTGCAGAGACTGGAGCTCTCCTTCGGTCGCCACCAGCCTTCCCGCGCCAAAGCTCATCTCAGAGTGAGAACGCCCCCTCTACGAGGTCTGCAGGCCTGCAGCAGCCACGCCCGTTCTAGTTCACGCACGAGGGACCCTCTGGAAAGGCCTGGGCTATGCGCTCCTTTGAGACCTCTCAGGCTGCTCTGTGCTTCGTCGTTTTTTGCTTCTCTCCCACTTTGTGTTGAAAGAGGCGTGGCCTAGTCCTGTCCCCCCTCCCCACTGTCAAGTTGCCCCATCGCAGGCCTGAGTGGGGACAGGAGATTGTAACTTCAGGAGACGGATTTCACAGCGGCTGTAACTGCTCTCCTGTCGTTTATTACAGAAGTCACCATTTCAGTAGAGGGATGTGTGTGTTAGTCCAGGTAGACTAGAGAAACGAACTCATAAACGTGCATACATATGGATATGAGGGTAAGATTTCTATACAAGAGGAATGGAACATTGAGAAAGCATCCCAACCCAGTCCAGTCCAAGGACATAAGTCCGATATTAGCCCCTCTCCGCTACCAATCTACAAAGTCTCTTTCCGACTCACGAAGCACTTGGAATCACAGGCCAGAGGATGCAGAGTCTTGTGTGTCCTGTGGCGGTAGAAGCATCCCAGCACTGAAGGGCTCTCCCCATAGCTCCTCCAGGGCTCAGGGTCCACAGCAGTATCCATTGACGGGAGAAGCATCTCAGCGCTGGCAGGAGTCTCCACGTGACTTTTTTGACCCCAGAGGTTTGGATCCATCAGGGTAAGCTCATGTGGCTTCTCGGGCTTCTCCAGTCTCCAGGAATCAGGATCGATCGGCATGCTGGCATCTCATCTTGTCAGTAGTTTGTCTCCAGCAAACTGAGTCGAGTCTCTCTTCTCCAATTGGGAAATACCGCAAGACTTCCCAGAATTCTTGGGAGAAAGCCGTGCCCACACAGAGGCCTCGTTGGCTATCTCCAGATTGACAGGCTAGACTCCACCCCTACACTCCCAATCATGAAATTGACATCAAGTACATGACCACCACAAACGGGGTAAGAGGTACTTCTAACTCTGAAATCCAAAACGTGGGGGTGGGGGTGGAGGGGTGTGTGTGTGTGTCCCTGTCCAGCACCCTGCTAGAGTCCCAGGTCCCCACAGCCCCTCTCCTGGGACCCTTTGTGTTCCCTTGTCTGTTAGGCACCAGTGCCCCCACAAGAATCTGTTCTGTCGGGCTGAGCCTCAGTGGCGTAGTGGTGCGCGGGACTGCAGCCCACTGGGATGGAGGTTCAATTCCAGCTCCCAGGAGCAAAGGCTGGGCCTCCTACTCCCACCACCTGAGGGCAGTGATGCCTAAAAAAAAAAAAATAATAAAATTTTTTTAAAAATCTATTCTGTCCTCTCAGATCTTCATCCAGCAGGCCTCAGTTACAACCCCAATCACTGACTCCCACAAGGCCAGGCTGCCCCAGACCCTCCCCGGTCTGCTTGGCTTTTGAACAAGACAAACTCAACAGGACTTAAAAACTGACCACTGGAAGCTTCCAGGTTTCACCCAGGTTATCACTGACCCTATCATTCTCCTGATGCTGTCCTAACACCCAGATTCTAGCCCCAGAGACTATCCTATCCCTGCAGGCCCTGACCAAAGGAGCGGTTCAGGCCAGAGGCCTCTCATATTTAGGTCAACAAGAGGGACCCTTCATAAGACAAAGGGTAACTTGCTCAAGACCATTCAGCTACCATGTGGAGGAGCCCAGATTCAAACCCAACTGCCCTGTGCAAACACTCCCCCCCTTTTCTTCACACTCAACACCCATGGCCCGCAGGATGGGTGGGCTCGGATGAGTTCTAAGCATGTGGTCAGATCTGTGGGCTGTGCAGCACAGGGGCAGCAGGTGGCACTGCAGGAAGACGGGCTCTTGAATGGACGCATATACATAAAGCTTAAACTCTGGCCCCTATTTTTTAAATTTTTGTATAAATCATTTTATTGGAGGCTCTTATCACAATCCATATAGCTATTGTATCAAACATAGCGGTACATATGTTGCCACCGCCTTCAAACCGTTTTCTTTTAACTTGAGCCCTTGGTATCCGCTCCTCATCCCACCACACCCTCCCTCATGAACCCTGGATCATTTATAAATTATTTTTTTATGTCTTACACCAACCACTGTCTCGGTTCACCCACTTTCCTGTTGTCTGTCCCTCTGGGAGGGGGTTGTGGGTTGATCATTGTGATTGGTGTCCCCCCACCCTTTCTCCACCACCACCAACCTTTCCTTCTCCTCCCAGTGTTGCTAAGAGAGTATCTGTCCTGGATTCCCTGTGTTTCCCACTCTTACCTGTACCAGTGGACATGTTCTGGAGCTGGCTAGATGTGTAAGGCAGAGTGGGGGTCATGATAGTGGGGAAGGGCGGGAGCATTAAAGAACCAAAGGAAAGTTGTGTATTTCATCGGTGCCATGCCGCACTCAGACTGGCTGGTCTCTTCCTTATGGCCATTCTGACGAGATATCCAGCTGACTTTGGTTCGCCACTCCGCCCTCCCCCTCATTCACATCAGTAAGATTTCTATGTTTCCTGGGTCTTTGATGCCTGATACCTGATCCCATCCACACCTTATGCTCACTCAGGCTGGTGTGCTTTTTGCATGTGGGCTTTGTTGCTTCTCAGCTAGACGGTCTCTTGCTAATCTACCAGCCTTCAAGACCCCGGACACTATATCTTTTTTTTTTTTCCAAAGTGTTTTCTTTATTTTTTGGGGGGGGTGGGGGCCATCACTGCTCTCCGGTGGTGGGAGGAGGAGGCCCAGCCCCACTGCTGGAATTGAACCTCCGTCCCAGTGGGCCGCAGTCCCGCGCACAACCACTACGCCACTGGGGCTCAGCCCGACACTATATCTTTTGATAGCCACATTCTAGCCCCTATTTTTTTTATCCTTTTGTTTTTTGGGGGGGGGCATCACTGCCCTCTGGTGGTCGTGGGAGCTACCCAGCACTGCTCCTGAGAGCCGCCGCTGTATTTGAATTGCCAAGCCCACGGTTGCAGTCCCACACTCAACCACTGACGCCACCGGGGCTCAGCCCTCTAGCCCCTATTTTATACTAGGAAAGTACCGTTATCGTTTTGATACTGATGAAGCAAGGCAAGTAAAGGTTACTTTTGTGTGTGTGCCAGAGTCAAGGGAAGTAGAAGTATAAGGAGATTGACAGGATTTTTTTTTTGATTGACAGGATTTTTATGCATTTTAGAGGCAATAGAAAGTTAGCCGTACCGGCTGAGCCCCAGTGGTGCAGTGGTTGTGTGCGGGACTGCGGCCCACAGGACTGGCGGTTCAAATCCAGCAGCAGCTCTCCAGGAGCAAGGCTGGGCTTCCTACTCCCACCAGAGCAGTGATGCCACACACACACACACACACACACACACACACACAAAAAGTTAGCAGTACCAACTCTTGCCATAAAACGTATTGTAGGGGCTGAGCCCCGGTGGCGTAGTGGTTGTGCGCGGGACTGCGGCCCACTGGGACGGAGGTTCGATTCCAGCAGTGGAGCTGGGCCTCCTACTCCCACCACCGGAGAGCAGTGATGCCCCCCCCCAAAAAAAAACGTAGTACCCCAATACACATATATAAAGTATGATATACATATATAAAATTGAGTTTTTAAATTTTTTTTATAAATCATTTTATCGGGGGCTCATACAACTTCTGTCATGACCCATACATAAGCCCATTGTATGTAGACCACCTTTGCACACTTGTTGCCATCATCATTCTCGAAACGTCCTCCTTCTACCTAGACCCCGCCCGGTATCAACTCCCCATATTTCCCTTCCTTCACCCCTCCCCTCCCCCATGAACCCTGAACAACTTACAAATTGTCATTATTTTGTCGTCATACACTGTCCGATGAAAACACAGTTTTTAAGGCTATCAGAGTAGAAAAAGATGCAATGTAGTCCGAGCGGAGTCCTCCTCCATCTTCCCGGTCAAACTGTAGCTATTTACTTACACAAAGCACAATCTCTCTAACCAAAGCCTGACACGGTGCCCTCCAACTTCCCAGAAACCAGCCTCAGCTCGGAAAGAACCCCTGCTCCTCGGGGCAGGCGGGAGAACCCCAAGGACGCGCTTCATTGCTCCGCCACTGCAGCACTTGCTGAGGTCCAGCGGTCCGGTCCGTGGGGTCCTCCAGTCCCAAGGCCTCCCGGGGGCGGAGGGGTCCGCAGCCCGAGGGAGACCGGGAGAAGAACAGTGCAGAAGCGGCGAGCGCATGCCCCGTCCGGCACCCCTCCTGGAGGGTTTCTGAGACGCACTGGGTGGGAGTCAAAGGAAAGCCTCGTCCGTCTCTTGAGGGTGGCGGGGGGTTTCCCACTGGGGACCTTGGGGATGGCCATTGCAGCCTGAAGTGTGACCACCACGCCTGCGCCTGCCTGGGTTCCCGAAACCAGCCCTAGCCCCGACCCACCCGCCACACTGAGGTCACTTTTCCTTGTCCACTCCCCTCTGCCAAGGCCACAGGTCAGCTCTGATTTGGGGCCGCCCCCGGGGATCAGAGTGGGCGGGTGCGGTTGTCAGTGGCTCGGCTGGGGGGCGAGGGGGGGGGTCCCAGGAATGAGGAACCCTGGGTTCCTAGCTTGAGTACCTCGCCGCACGCACCGCGTGGGCCCCCCCTCCCCCCCTCCCAGATCATCATCCTCAAAGACGCTCTCCAGCGATGGATGCTGGGGTCCTGTACAGCCACGCAGTGCGCCCGCCTCCCTCCATCACCGGCCGAGAGCCCAGGTCAACGTCCGCGTACCAGGCTGCCCGTTGCCAGGCCTGCAGTGCGGGAGCCCGTCCCCTCTGTGCGGTAGGTCACCGTGCCTCAGGCTTGAGGGCTGTCAGTTTGGTTTTGGACTTTGGACCCGTCCCCCAAGGTCTTGGCAGATCTGTCCCCGGCTTTCAACTCTGCTCGCATCAGAGGAGTCTCCTCCGTGTGCCCCCAGGAGTGGCCTCTCCGCCAGGATGAGGGGAGAGTAGAGTCAGTCTTTTTCATATCCATCAAAATATGTATCCTAGGGCTGAGACCCGGTGGCGTAGTGGTTGTGCGCGGGACTGCGGCCCACTGGGATGGAGGTTCGATTCTGGCTCCCAGGAGCAAAGGCTGGGCCTCCTACTCCCACCACCTGAGGGCTGTGATGCATAAAAAATATATATATATATGTATCCAAGGGCTGAGCCCCGGTGGCGTAATGGTTGTGCGCAGGACTGCGGCCCACTGGGACGGAGGTTCAATTCCAGCAGTGGGGCTGGGCCTCCTACTCCCACCGCCGGAGAGCAGTGATGTCCCCCCCCCCCCCAAAAAAAAAAAAGTACCCAAGGGAGAGGGACACACCAAAGAAAATGATCTGTAGGCACAAAAAGCAACAAAATTCCACTTGGGAGGCAGAGTGTGAAGACACAGGAAACAAGCCGCCCGAGCCCACGGGCGAAACGTGACCACCCAAAGAACAAACAGCTTTAACTCAAAAGAGTCCTCCTAAGTTTTGCACACGTGAGGAGACAGCCGGCGGCGTCCACTAACTTCCCGAGAGGGTGGAAGCGTCCACCTCACCCACCCAGCAGAGACAAGAGCGGGTCCGTGCTCACAGTGCACGGAGGTCGGAAGAGGGAGAGAGCAGGGTTAGGTCAGGGAAGCGCTGGAGAACATAGAGGGACATGCGAGAGACCGAGGACAGAGTGCTGGAGGGGCCCTGGAGGATCCTGGGAGTTCCCAGTAAAGAAAAGCACAACAAAAATCCGCTTATGCCCCAGAAGCGGTTGAGGATCAGTAATCAAAGCTCTGACAGTACTGAGGACTCCAGCGTGAGGGACACTTGGGGACAGTGGGGACAGAGTGCAGCTGCCCCGGGGGGTTTCTCAGACCGTGAGTCTTCCCAGGAGCAGAGGGCCCCCTCTTGTTCCCACCGAGCACCCGGTGGGCTGGAACCATCATGCTTCCAAGCAGCCTCATGCATCACCCCCTGTGCCACCACGGCTCCTTCTAAGAGAAGGAGACGCTCAGGGGACCTGGGCAGTCAAAGGACTAGATGGGAACCCTGAGGGCAGTGGGCTTCTGGTCATGGGGGAGAGAGGGACCAAAGCAGGAAGCTGTCACCAGTGTCATTGAACTGTGCACCGTGGACCCTGTCGCATCGGTGTGAGTTCTGCACCACGCGGCAAATACAGAGATCTTGTTTAAAAGGATAGGAGAGAGAAAGGGGGGGGGGGGGATGCTCTAAATGAGAGCAGGTCCTTTGAAGACTCGGACATCCAGAAGCAAACGGGGGTCCTAGAAAGGAACTTCACGGAGCTCTGGTGGCGTGGCGATCAAAAGTCCGCAGTGCACAAGCCCCAGTCTCTGGACGGGGAGAAGACAGGGTTTTCCACTCTGGGGAGCAGATCCGCCTCGTCTCGGGGGGCTGGCAGGAGCAGCACGTCTGTCCTCCTGCCCTCCAGGCCTGGGCGGCAGTCAGTATGGCGGCATGGCGGTGGGTGTTCTGCAGAGGCATTTGGACTCTGCAGCAACCTCCTCATTTGGAAGCCTGAGCCAGGGAAGAGACCCGGAGGGACCCGCAGAGCAGGTGGGCGTTCGGGGTCTAAGAAGAGAGGGGCCAGGCCGAAAGAGCCTGGGAGGGAGGGAGACCCGGCCACCAGGGAATGTGGAGGGACAGCTTTGTCGGCAAGAGGTCCTTGGTTGGCAGCCGGGGAAAAGAGACGTGGCCGGGCAGTGCCCCTGACTCCAGAGCTCTGTGAGTGGGTGAAGGGTGTGAGAGAAGAAAAGGAATCTGGATTATTCCTCGGGTTTGGCCTGAGCAACGGAAAGAAGGGGCTTGCCCGGAGCAGAAGGGAAGAGCGGGCGGGTCTTGGAGAAGAAGAACCAGAGGGGAGTCCTGGGCATGGTGGGACTGAGACCCCCACAGACACCAGGAGGTTCAGAACTAAGGGGAGCGGACCGCGTCAGGGTCACTCCCACACCAGAAACTGACAAGCCAGCACATCCCGACTGCTGAGCCAGTTTTGACTCCGAGACCCTGTAGGACAAAGCTTCCCACCCCCGCCTCCATGGGCTTCTTAGAGTAGACAGCTGGTGGATTCGAACCCCTGACCTTAAGGCTAGCAGCCCAACATGTAACCACGATGCTAGCAGGGGTCCTTCAAAAGGGGGATGTTGCCCTCATCGCCGTTAGGCGCCCACGACTTGGTTCCACTGACATTCGCCCTCTGTCCGACAGCACAGCATGCCGCCCAGCCCCCACACTTGTTCTAAGTCCCAGCCCATGACAGCACCCCCTTCCCTGTGCTTCCCCAGCTTCCTCAGGCCGCCACCCTTTGACGCAGTCCTCCTGTGGTGAGAAACGCCCCCCCAACCATAGCACTATTTTCATGGCTACTTCATCACTGTCCTTTGGCTTCTGTGATGAATCTGGTGACCTCTGTGAAAGGGTGCTTCGACCCCCAGGTTGAGAACAGCTCCTCTCTCTGAATCCATCTTGTTGAGGGGCTCCCTGGACCCCACTGCCCCTCTGCTTGAACAGCCATGTCCTTCTCCCCGGTCTGCTGCTGCCGTGAGCCGCCCACCAGCAGGGGTGGAAGTACCGGTTTCCCTTTGCCTCTAAAGGGTGTGAAAACCGTCGCTAGTCTAACAGGGGATGGATAGTATTTCAGGAGAATTTGAATTTTGCCAGTTAAAAAGTGAAGCTGTGGGCTGAGCCCCGGTGGCGTAGTGGTTGTGCGCAGGACTGCGGCCCACTGGGACGGAGGTTCAATTCCAGCAGTGGGGCTGGGCCTCCTACTCCCACCACCAGAGAGCAGTGATGCCAAAAAAAAAAAAAAAAGTAAAGCTGTGTTCCAAGGCTAGTTTTATAGTGTGGTGTGTGTGTGAGTGCGTGTGTTTGTGTTTCCTGCCTGCCCAGCTGTTTTCTTTCTCTGTGGACCACAGTGATGATATTTTTTCTCCCATTTCGTTGTCTTTTGACTATGTAAGTAATAAAAGAGTAGACACCAGTTCATGTCATTATCATTACCTCTGTGTTCTTTGGCTACACCTGGATTTTGTCTCATCATTTTAAACTTCACTACCTTCATACTCTAGGATAATTCTCAGCCATCTTTTAGTATTTATGTGATTACATTTTTTCCCATTGATTTTATTGGGGACTCTTACAGCTCTTATAATATTCAATACATCATTTTATCAAGCATATTTGTACACATGTTCCCATCTTCATTTCCAAATATCTTCTACTTGAGTCTTTGGTATAAGCTCCTCTGTCCCCCTCCTTTTTTTAAAAATCATTTTATTGAGGGCTCGTTATGTGGTTACATTTTTAACCTTGAGGTTGTTGGTCTAATATGGATTTTTCTTATGAATGACGTGATAAATGGATCCAATTTTACTATCATTCCCAAATGACTTTCTAGTTCCGTGGTTCTCAACCTTCCTTATATAGAGACCCTTTCATACACTTCCTCATGTGGTGGTGACTCCCCCATCCATCAAATGATTTTCATTGCTACTTCGTCACTGTCATTTTGTTACTGGACAACCCCTGTGAAAAAGTCGTTTGATCCCAAAAGGGGTTGTGACCCACAGGTTGAGAACCACTGCTCTTGTTGTTCCAACACCCTTAATCTAAAAATGTCCATCTTTCCCCAGTAACTGTGCTACCACTGTACCAGATCCTAGATTTCCTTACTTCTAGTCTTTGTATCTGCTCCTCTGCTGAGTCTCCCCCTGGGGCAGTGCCTTGCTGTTCTAGTTACAGAGTTTAAAGGATATTTTACCATTTGGTGGAGCCCCTAGGAGCCCCGGTGGAGTAGTCAGCTATGCATCAGGTCAGTAATCTGAACCACCAGCCACTCCTGGGGTCCCAAGTCCCAGAAGCCCTCAGGCAGTTCTCGCCCATCCTATCACGTCTAGGTGAGTTGGTGTCAACTTGACAGCGATGAGTGAGTGAAGTCCCTGGTGGGTGCAAATAGGTAACATATTTGGCTTCTCACAAAGGTTTAGGGTTTGGGCACCTCGGTAGAAAGACCTGGAGATCTCCTTCAGAGAAATCCATTGTTGCAGACCCTAGGGAGCACAGTCTGGTCTCCTGCATTTGGGTGTCACGTGCTGAGACTGATGGCAACTCATTGTGCGTCCACACTATTCCTTCTTGCCTGATTATCTTTCCATGTGAACTTGCCTGGTGATGGGGAAAGAACCCGTGTTCCTATTGCTATTGGAGTCACCTCTTCTTTATAATGAAGATAGGAAGAGCTGCTATTTTTAGACTGATGAGTCATTCTATTCAAGGTCAGGATTACTTTTTCCACTCATTCAAGACTGCTTCTATAGAATGAAAAAAAAGATACTTGGCAGGGAAGATACTATGATTACGAATGTGGTTTTCCCAGGGCAAGGCTTATCCCTTGCACTCCGGATGTGCTGATCCACGCGTTTTCCCTAAATGTGGGAAACTTGACTGCATAATTTATGATAGTGGGGGACCGTGTTGGTGCTCTCCCCTCTATAAAGATAAAAGAAAAGAAAAAGGGTTGAGCCCCGGAGGCCTAGTGGTTGTGTGTGGGACTGCAGTCTGCTGGGTTGGCGGTTCAAATCCAGCAGCAGCTCTCCAGGAGCAAGGCTGGGCCTCCTACTCCCACCAGAAGGCAGTGATGCCCCCCCCCCAAAAAAGAGTTATAGTCTCAGACATCCACAGGGGCAGGTCTCCCAGGGTCTGTAGGGTCATCGTGAGTCAATTGACTTGCAGGCAGTGAACTTGGCTTGGTTTTCCTCCAGTATTCGAGCGCTCGGTGTTTTCGATGTACTCACATTGACTAATGACTCTAATCCAGTGCGAAATCATCGTGGAGATAGTGGGCATCTTTGCCTTGTTCCTGATGTACACTAAGTCAGGGGCTGATTTCTCCCCCCCCCCCCCCCACTGATGAATTTGCTTTAGCACAAACAAAACTTGCAAATGGGCCGTCTATTTATTTTATTTTAGACAGTTCATCCACATTGTCCGACAATTCCAATAATCCAGTCGCATGCAGAAGAGTATCCCGTCCATCCCTTTTCTCTGCTGCGCAGCCGGGCGTTGGGATGGGTGGGTGATGGCCGCTGGGCGGCCCCTCTTCTTGCTTTCTTTGCGATCGCGGAGGAAGCATAGCGCATCTCAGCTCTGTCAAGGCGTGCAGCAGCAGCAGCTGCCCAGCAACTTGCGGACGCCACCGAGTGGCGTGTGCTGGGTTTGCTGATGGGTGGACATCACCATGTGACCCTGGGATCCCCTCCGTACCCTGCTGTCAGAGCCTCTGGGCTTGCACCTGTCTACTTAACTTTGACCGGACTGGTACCTGATGGACTTCTCGGTCTTCTTCGCCACAATTTTGGGCTTCACCAGTGGTCCGAGGACAGCCATGCTGCCTGGGAGAGATGGCCCCCTCCTCCACAGGCAGCGCAGCAGAGAACTGGCTATATTCTTCAGCAATCTGACAAGAGTGGGTGCTGAATTTGGTCAGAAGTCTTCCCCCCCCACCCTCCCTGCACACGGAGACGTTATGGTGAGTTGTGTTAACAGATTTCCAAATAGTTATCATCTCATTTTGTGTCGGATTTGGGTTTGGCTTGGTTAATTTGGAGTGTTTTGCCTAGCCCACTGGATCCTCATGAATTCTTTCCTTCAGGGAGTCTTGGAGTAGGAAGGTACTATTTTGTTTAATTCTTTCTCTTTTATTTTTCTTTTCCCCAAGCCATTTCATTCGGAGCTAATCCAGACATCATACCACCCCATGGTTCAGTCACATCAAGCAGTATGATACAATTGCTCCTCAAATCCATTTCAAAACATTTTCTTCCTTCTAGAACTCCTTGATACAGCCTTCTCTTCCCCCTCCCCCAGAAGTTCATTTATTTCTTAAGTGAGATTAATTTATGGTTTTCAATTTTATGCTAGCTACATTTGGTGTGGAGACATTAATTTTGTACTTGCTTCACAAAGGGCTTGACCATTTTAGTTCATGGTCCAGCCTCTGGGAACGATATGTCATCATAGTTTGGGAATGATTTGTTATCAAAAGACTTGGGGGCTGAGCCCCGGTGGTGTAAGTGGTTGAGTGCGGGACTGCGGCCCGTGGGCTTGGTGGTTCAAATCCAGCGATGGCTCTCAGGAGCAGCACTGGGTAGCGCCCACAACCACCAGAGGGAGTGAAGCCCCCCCAAAAAAAGACAAACAAACAAACAAAGACTTGGGAGACTTCTTCTGTCTGGGTTATGGTGTATGAATGTGAGAATTTTTCTATGAGTTTTTAGATAGTGCCTTAATTGTGTTCTCCATCCCTAGATGAAGCTGTTTGGGTGAATTCTATTTTCCGAGAAGGGGCCAGTGGCTGGAGGACATGACACTTGATAAAGTCAAGGGTCAGCAGAGAAAAGTCTCTGATGGGCAGACATTGTGGCTGCAATAATGAAAAGGAAGGATAATCACGGAGACGACGATGATGGCTGCAATGACACCTCAGGACGGAGCAGCGTCCCATCCTGTTGTACGTGGGACTGACTGGGGAGTCGGAGTCAACTCAACAGACATCTAACATTAAAAATGACAAGAAGGGCTGAGCCCCGGTGGCGTCGTGGTTGTGCGCGGAACTGCGGCCCACTGGGATGGAGGTTCAATTCCAGCAGTGGGGCTGGGCCTCCTACTCCCACTACCAGAGAGCAGTGATGCCAAAAAAGTAAAAAATAAAAATAAAAACGACAAGAACTAGTTTGTCTCATCCGTGTCTTCATGTTTATTTGCATAAAATTACGCAAAAAGTTGCTGTTTCCGTTTCTCCTGCTTCCTTCTGTCGCTTCTCATTTTGTATCTTTATGCTGTTAGGTAGCTGGAGACAGGGAGTGGGGTCTCTCCTCTCCGCACACTAAGGCCCCCTACAGGAGGCTGAAAGCCAATGTGGACTAACTGGGCCTGCTCCAAATTCAGGCCCCGGAGTCAGAGAGGGGCGGCACACCTGGGTGGGCTCAAACTGGGCCAGGTGGGTTTAATTCAGCTAATGAGGTCAACCAGTACCGTGGATGGTGCCTCCCAGCCAAAGGCCCTAAAGCCAGAATCTGGTGACCACTTCCCCCTTCAGCCACTTCTCCGAGTTCTGCTGGGCTGGGCTGCCGTCTCTCAAGTCTCCTGCGTGGGTGTCAGTGACTGGAAAACCTGAAGCTTCTTCCGTCCTCCGTAGAATCCCACTTGGACCACAAACCAGGCTTCGGCGTGAATTGTGTCTCCGGTGAAGCCAAGAATCCAGGTATTTTCTACCTGAGAAACCTAACACTTTCTCTCAGCTTTCTTGAATTTCACTATTGGTTTCTTGGTCACATTAAGTGTCTCAAAGAGCCAGCATTTTGGTTTTTTAATCATTTCCACACTATTGCCTATCTCCTTAATTCACACTCGTCTGTGTCTTCTCCTTGCCTCATACTTCTTTTGGACTAACTGCCTCGTTCTCTTTCTGACTTTCTGAGTCGGGTAACAGTTCCAACAGCCCAGAGTTGACCACGGTCTGTCAACTACTTTTCTAAGGACAAAAGCCTTTGCCTTTTATTACAATAGCGTTTCCCTGGGCTGAGCCCCGGTGGCGTGGTGGTTGTGCGCGGGACTGCGGCCCACTGGGACGGAGGTTCAATTCCAGCAGTGGGGCTGGGCCTCCTACTCTCACCGCCGGAGAGCAGTGATGCCCAAAAAACTAAAAAAAAAAAAAAGAGTAAAAACAAAACAAAACAATAGCGTTTCCCAGAGGCTCTTGTGGCGCGGGTGGGCACGCAGGGGGCTGCTAAGCTCGAGGGGAACGGTTCAAACTCACCAGCGCTCTGTGGGAGCAGGCTGAGGCCTGAACCATTAAGGATTTATAGCCTGGAGGACTAACTCTGTGTAGAGTCAAAAGGGAGCCCCAATTGCGGAGTGGTCATGCATTAGGCTGCTGACAGCCTACTAGAGTTGGAAACCCCCGCCCGCCTCCCCTAAGGAAGAAAGATCAGGAAAGGCCCCGTCCTCCCATAGAGAAACCCACAGGGGCAGTTCTAGAAGGTCGCTATGAAGTCGGGATTGTCCATGGCAGTGTGAATCTGAGTTGAGGTTGATGTCAAAGGGTGGGGTGTGTGTGTGTGTGTGTGTGTGTGTGTGTGTGTGTGTGTGTAGAGGAGGTATATTCCCTTCCTGTTCTCCTGCCGCTTGTCGTGCATGCTTTCCAAAAATCGGGACTTTTTAAAACGCTGCGGGATGCGGGAAAAATTGTTTAAAATCGGGACTGTCTTGCCCAAAGCGGTTAGTCTGCTCATTTTACTCTAGAAACCCGTACCGTGAAATCTGAATTCTAGCCTGTTGTGTGTGCAAGATGTTAGTGGTCGCATTAACTTAGCACACCGAGGGACGCCAGCATCTGTTTCCACAGCAACGGGCAGCCTTCGGAGCCCAGGAGCAATCTATCCCTGACGTTTTGGGTATTGTCTCTCCCTGCGCTGGGCTAACTTTATTTATTTACTTTTTTTTTAGTTTAAATAAATAGGTAAATGTTAAACTTCAGATGTGCACTTGTGCTCCAGAAGGGCCGCCTCTGGGGACGGTCCTTCATTTCCTGCTGGACGGCGGCCTGGGGTGTTGGGCAAGGAGGTGGGCGGGTCCAGCCTGGTTTGGGAACCATCCAGCGAGAAGCACCCCGGGACGGGTGGCTCAGTGGAGTCAGGCCTGGGGCTCTGGAGGGGACAACCCCGGGGACCCAGCGGGGGTTCCGGAGTCTTGGGATCCCAGGCGCTCTGGGCGTGGCCTGCAACCGGGCCCGCGCCCCAGGGCAGCCGCACTGCGGCCTGGCAGTGGCCTCCGCACCAGCAGAGGGCGCGCTCGCCCGGAGGCGCCAGGGCGCTGCCCCTCTGCGTTCCGTACGTCTCTTGTCCCCTGTTCCCGGAGACCCGGGGCACCTGGCGGGGCGGAGGGTCGCCGAGCCCTGGAAGCGGTTGGGAAACGGGTCGTTTCGAACCTGTGACCTTGCGGCTAGCAGCCCACCGCATGGCCACGCCGCCGCCGGGGCGCCTGGAGCACCTGCAACCGACCAGGCAGAGGCGGCGGCGAGAGAGCGGCTCACTCAGCGGGAAGCGTGCGGGGGGGGGGAGGGGGTGGGGGGCGCCGGCGTCCGCTGACGTCCTCCGTGACGCCGACCGAGGGGAGCTGCGTGCGGGGCGTGGCCTGTTCCTGGCGGAGGTCCCCGAGTGCGCACGCGCAGGCCTTCCCTGTACCCGGTTGCCGAGGGTTTCAGGCAGTCATAATGAAAACTTTTTCAAAGACATGTATTTGCTTTCTTGGAAGCCCCCAGTCCATTTGCAGGCACCACCCACGGATTAAGCCTCCGGCGAATTTCCCTCCGATCGTAGTTGAGGAATATGAATAGCTCTGTCATTAGACAGAGAGCCTTGGAAAGTTGATTATGGCGGGTGTAGTTAGGTTAAATCCAATACCGTGCCATTTGGTCTCCCTTTGACCCATTTTGTTGTTTCAGGTTTTTTTCTAAAGTGAAATTGAGATTCGCTTGCATTAAGCCCCTGGTTAAAGTGACCAGATTTTAAGCGAGACACCATTGACTGGGGAGGGGGGTGGGGAGGCAGGGTTCTTGATTAAAAATTTGGTCTATATGGAGCAACAAAAATTTTCATAGAATGCAAAAATAGTATTATAATATATTTATTTTAATTTTAAAATGCCGCGGGACATTGTTAAATTGTTAAAAAAAAAACGGATGCCTGGTCACTTTATGAATCCCAAGTGACCCTGGACCAGGGCGGAGACTAGCTTTGCTAACATGCAGAGTGCACTGGAAAGTGTCGTTGCAGCTGCAGCTAGGTTAAAATTTCCTGAACCATGCAGCGTTCCCCTTTTTTTTGTTTGCACAACTGCGTTTTAACCCATGTCCAGGTTCCACAGGATCATAATGAAGTATTCTGGAATTCCCAGTCTTCTCAAGGCTATCCATACTTTGTGATTACCGACACAGTCAGATGCCTTTGCATGGTCAAAACAAACACCACACACACACACACACACACACACACGGAAACATCTTTCTTGCATTCTGCCCTTTCAGCCAAGATCTGTCTGACATCAACAGTGACATCCCTTGATCCACGTCCTCTTGAATCTGACCTGTCATAGGCAGCTCTCCCTCAATGTACTGCTGTAACCACGGAGAGATGACCTTCCACAAAATTTTATTTGCATGTGATAGTAGTGCTATTGTTTTCTAATATGAGCATTCTGTTGGGTCTCCTCTCTGTGGAAGGACTACAGATGAGGGTGGCTTCCAGTCGGCCGGCCAGGTAGCTGTCTTCTGAATGTCATGGTATTGGTGAGTGTGTACTTCATCAGCTTGTTGAAACATTCCCGTGAGTATTCCATTGATTCCTGGAACCTTGTTTGGGGCCAGTTCCTTCAGTGCAGCTTGAACTTCCTGCAGCACCATTGCTTCTTTCTCATATGCTGCATCTTGAAGTGGAACGTTGACTTGTTCTTTTTGGTACCGTTTCTGTGTATTCTTTCCAATCTTTTTGTTTTGCTTTGTTTTGTTTTTTTGGTGGTCGTGGGAGCTGCCCAGCCTTGCTCCTGGAGAGCCACTGCTGGACTTGAACTACCAAGCCTGTGGGCCGCAGTCCCGCACTCAACCTCTACACCACCGGGGCTCAGCTCCTCTTTCAATCTTCTTTCTGCGTCTTTTAATATTTTTCCCATAGTATTTTATTATTACTACTCAAGCCTTCAATTATTTTCATTATTTCTTTCAATTTAGGATCGGATGCATGTTATTACTTTTTGGTTTTCCAACAGTTGGTCTTTGCACCTTTTATCATAATACTTTGTCTTCATCTATTCAGCTCTTTGATTTCATCATTTACTCCACAAAGAAGAGCAAGTTTCAGCTTCTCATTTGACATCCAGTTTGACCTTTATTTCCTTTCCAAACAGTCTTTTAAATGACCATTTGCTTTCTTCATTAAGGATGTTCTTGGCAGAAAACAAATGTTTTGAGAATGATGAGGACAACACATGTACAAACGTGCTTGACACAATGGATGGATGTGTGGATTGTGATAAGCGTTGTAGCATCCCCCCAAAAAAGGGGGAGATGTAAATACTGATCTAATGTATGTATATATTGTGATTAGAGCTGTATGAGCCCCCAATAAAGTGATTTTTTGAAAAAACGATGTTCTTGGTGTCATCCCAGAGCTCATCCATCGGGTCTTCCGTCAGTAGTGTTCAGTGCAGCAAATCTGTTCTCAAGAGATTCAGGTGGGTGAGACTCCAGGTTGTGTGTGCGCTCTTGTGGTGGTGTTTTAATTTTCTCACGCTTCAGCCTGCACCCACCTAGGAGCAGTCGGTGATCTGTTCTGCAGTCACTTGTGGCCTGCTTTAAATTGCAGATGCCGGGCACCCGTCTCCATCGTCTCTTCCCGCAGATCGAGTCTAGTTGGCTTCTGTGTTTCCCATCAGCAGAAGCCCGGCGCACTGTTTCTGGCAATGTGCTTCTGTCCGGAAGTTTCTCAGTGTCTGACAATGTTCCGATGAAAACTGAAAGGCAATGCTATCCTGTCAGGCTGTCAGTGGCTGCTTCCTCAGATGTAGACAGCCTCCTCCTGCTTCCCACTCTGCTCTGAGGCGGGGAGCGCTGCTGAGACATGGACTCGCTGCGGGTGACCCCGTTGCTACCTGAAATGCCAGCATCACAGCGACAAGCCCCGGTAGTGCGGCACGCTGGCAGACCAGCGGTGGCTCCCACACTTCAAAACTTTCTACGGGCTTGTGTTAGTCCGGGTAGACTAGAGAAACAAATTCATAAACACGCATATGGATATAAGGGAAAGGTTTATATACAAGAGGAATGGAACATTGAGAAAGCATGCCAACCCAGTCCAGCCCAAGGTCATACGTCTGATATTAGCTCATATGTCCGATACCAGTCTATAAAGTCTCCTTCCAACTCACGAAGCATGTGAGTCGTCCTGGCACTGGCAGGGGTCTCCCCATGGCTCCTCATTTCCAGAGCTCAGGGTCCATCAGCAGTATCCGTTGGCGATGGGAGCATCTCAGCCCTGGCAGGGGTCTCTCTGTGACTTCTCTGGCCCAGAGGTCTGGTTCCATCAGGGCAAGCCCATGTGGCTTCTCCGGCTCCTGCATTCTGCAGGAATCAGCCTGCTGTCATCTCGTCTTCATCTCGGAGACTGAGAGTCAAATTTCTCGTCTCCAATTGGGAAATACTGAGAGACTTTCCAGAATTCTCAGGAGAAAGCCATGCCCACACAGAGGCCTCATTGACTACCTCCAGATTAACAAGCTAGACTCCACCCCTACATCCCAATCATGAAATCGATGTAATGAATACGTGACTGCCACAGGGCTTGAAAGTCAGGATGAAGAGACATTTCTGTCCGTGAAGCAGAAACTTCCTATATTGTGGAAGGAGGCAGAGGTGATGGGTTAATTTGAATTCAGGGAAATGAAGATGAAGAAGGTTGGGTTCTCATTTCTGATGAAATCTGTATGGACAAAAATACCAGAGGTGCTAAGATGTCTATCTCATATAACTTTTAAGAACTTAAAAATAATGAATGAGTGGATTGGAGTTGCTTCTAACCGGAACTGTGTGCAGGCAGTGCTTCCAGAGGCGGGGGCAGGGGGAGCGCATGTTCTCTCAGGGCTGCACGTACGTACATGTCAGTTTTCCTTGGCGAGCCTTGACTGTCTGGATTTTCTCTAGCTGAGATGAAGTCTTGCACGGAAATTTGCCAAGTGCCAATTTACAACGGTGTCGTTTGAAATAGGATAAACACTTGTTCTTTTGGCAGTATGTAAAAATAGCTACAAAAAAAGAAAGTTGGGAGCTGATCCCCGGTGTGTAGTGGTTGTGCGTGGCACTTCGGCCCACTGGGTTGGAGGTTCAAGTCCAGCAGCAAGGCTGGGCCTCCTACTCCCACCACCAGAGATCAGTGATGCCCCCTCCCCCCCAAAAAAACAAAAACAAAAAATAAGTTGGATTCTAGTTTCTATCCTTTCCTTCTGTCCTCTCCTTCTCCCCCTAAGCAATGTTTCTGAATCAAAAGGTAGAACATCCTGAAGATCAGAGAACGTCTGCTCTCTGGAGAGCAGCTGGTGTGCAGGCGCCCTGGTGGTACAGGCTGCTCTATGAAAGGTTAGCGGTTTCAATCCCACGGGCACCCCACAGGAGAGAGACGAGGCTGTCTGTTTCCTAAACTGTTGGCAGCCCGGGGAACCTTAGGAAGCCGTTCTGCCATGTCTTGTAGATCACCTAGTCAGAATCAACTCCCCAGCAGGCAGGTTTGGGTTTTCCTTTGTTCAGCATGAGCGGAAGTACCTCTACTGTTACAATGAATAACGAACTGCTTAGCTACATAATTACATTAGTTGGGCTGAGCCCCGGTGGCGTAGTGGTTGTGCGCGGGACTGCGGCCCACTGGGATGGAGGTTCAATTCCAGCAGTGGGAGGTTCAATTCCAGCAGTGGGGCTGGGCCTCCTACTCCCACCACCAGAGAGCAGTGATGCCAAAAAAAATAATAATAATAATAATTACATTAGGTAGTTACATTGTTTAGCCTACTCTTGTGTCTACTTGATTTCAACCAACCAATAGAAATCTGAGCTGAGGGCTGAGCCCCGGTGGCATAGTGGTTGTGCGCGGGACTGCGGCCCACTGGGATGGAGGTTCGATTCCAGCTCCATGGAGCAAAGGCTGGGCCTCCTACTCCCATCACCTGAGGGCAGTGATGCCAAAAAAAAAAAATCTGAAAAATAATTGGTTCCTTAACCAACTCAGACTTACACATGACACCAACTGATATCCCCTCACATTGATGCAGTGATCATGTAACATGTCAAATATATATAGTTTTGGGCTGAGCCCCGGTGGCATAGTGGTTGAGTGAGGGACTGCAGCCCACAGGGCTGGTGGTTCAAATCCAGCAGCAGCTCTCCAGAAGCAAGGCTGAACCTCCCACTCCCATCAGAGGGCAGTGATGCACCTCCTTCTCCCCCCCCAAAAAAAATACAATGCTATGGACAGTCTCTGGGTAACAGAAACCATTGACGTCAACTGGTACCTAAAGGTCAGTGGTCTGAGTCCAGCCTCGCTGTCACATGGGTAGGAACAGGTCCATGACTCGGCTTCCGTAGATATTTCAGTTAACAAGCCCCCCAGCCCTGGGGGAGCATTCCAGGCCTCTGAGGCACAGAAACAAGACCATGTCCAGTCTCTGAAAGCTCAGGTGCAGGCTGTCACTTCCTATCAGAGGGTGATCAGGCGTCTAGATAGACTCTTACAGCAAGGGTTCAACAGGCAGCTGTACAGCGATAATTCTTTATTATAATAACGGTATAGAGATCATGACAGAGAGAGAAAGAAAGAATAAGAGTCAGACATACATCACATCAGGGTAGCACGCCCGCCTCTGCCCCATATGGTGGTCTGCGTGAAGATGGAGAGGAAGAGGGAGGACGAACGTTATTTTTCCCCCTTTAAGTAGCCTAACAGGGGACACATAATTTCTCTAGTCACCAGTCAGGACATGCCATGAGTGGAGGCTGTCTTAAGGGCCATAACATGACAATGGCTTAGGGATGACTGATAACTAAAAGGAGAGGAATGTGATAAGGAGGGAAGGAGGGACTTCAGACTGGGGTGAGGGGGCAGGCGCGGTAGGGTGAACAGGTCTATATTGTTTATGACAATGACTCTTGAATCCCAACCATAGGCCTTGAGGAAGCAGATCACTATCCTAACTTGAGTCATGCAAAGTCCTCATAAAATTGGGAGTTTCCGTGAGAATGGCTAGCACACTAAATGTTGGTAAATTGCTTGCTTAATATTTTAGAGTATAATAATTGTGGAGAAGTCCTGTCTTCATCCCACAACTTTCCTTTCACTCTGTCCTTTATAAGTAAACCCCAACGTCCAGCCACTGTGCATGTGTGTGTGTGTTGAGGGGGGGGCGCTATACAAGGAATCCAAGTGACCAACTCTGTTCTTGCTGGACTCCACTCTCAGTCCCTCTCCCAGGACTGTCCTCGGCCACCTCTGTCGCGGCTTACAGAGCTGGCCAGCCTCCTCCAGACCAGCAATCTTGGTGTGACCCCATCTTCTCAGCTCCTTTGCAGGGAAATGGCAGGAAGCTTTAAGCAAGCCCCCTGCCCCACCACGTACATGGAGGAACTATTACAACTCTGGCCAGAGGAGTCCTGGCAGGGTAAACGTTGGCCTGATAACCACAGGGCCAGCGGTTCAAACGCAGCTGCTGCTCCGGGGGAGAAAGCTGAGGCCATCTGTCCCATGTCACCCTATACATCGGGCCGCTCTGAGCGGGAACCCAGTCCGTGGCAGCGGCTTTGGGAGATGTGACCAGAGCAGACGTGTGGAATGTGTGCTGACCCAGAGCCTGGGCCCACACCCTTGTGTCTTAGGAGGAGCCTTCAGAAGCAGCCCCTGGCTCCCTGGAGTGGCTGCCTGAATGCCCAGTCAAGAGGGAATGATGGCCCACCTGGAAGCACCACAGTGCGGAGGGCTGCCTGCCTGGCAGTGGGCTTGGCATTCTGAGAAATTTGCTCTGTAGAGGTGGGGCAGAAGCCATGGTATAAGCCTAGGGACTGGGGAGTCGGTCACGGCTCCCAGTTGCAAGCCACAGACCCATCAGGCTGATTTGAGGATTTATTCGAGGGCTATGGGGGTGGTCCTGGGTCTTCTATAAAGTGACTGGATTTTAACATTGGTAAGCGGGGGAGTAGAGAGGGTATATTCCCTTCCTGTTCCCGTCGTTACCTAGCTTGTCGTGAATTCTTTCCAAAAATTGGGACTTGTTTTTTTTTTTGGGGGGGGGGGGGCAGGGGTCATCACTGCCCTCTGGTGATCGTGGGAGCTACCCAGCACTGCTCCTGAGAGGCTCCGCTGGATTTGAACCTCCAAGCCCATAGGCCGAATTGGGACTTTATAAAAACGCCACAGGACGCAGGAAGATTGTTTGAAATCGGGACTGTCCAATCAAAAGCAGGGCGTCTGGTCACTTTAGGACTCTGTAAAACCAGCCACCACAGCCACCGCCTCAGACTCCAGTTGTCACCCCCACACCGCCGTCGCTGCCAGAATAAAGCACCACAGGACTCAGTGTAAAACCCCAGGCAGGTCCACCTGATTGGCCGCCTCTAGATCACATGCCTGTGCCCTGGATGCAAAGGCTGGGAAGCAGGGCTTCTTGTCTTCTGTAGTGGGAGGTAGGCTCTGTTCTCCCAGAAGATACACAGCTAAGGGTTCCTCAAATGCAGGTGTGGGAGGGGAGCCCCAACCCCAAATTCACTCCGGGAAGCCAAAATGTGGGATCCAAGATCATTTGTGCATTAACTTTGGAAAGGATGGGGAAGTGTGATAAGCCTAGGTAATAGCAAAATTGAGAGACCCTTTCCTGGGTCCCCTCTCTCCCGGGGTCAGGAGGCCTGAGCAGTTTCTAAGGCAGAAGGAAAGAAACAGACTCTCCGTGAAGGAGCTTAACTAAGAGAGCCACCTTGAGCACTGTGCCCTTCTAAGGACAGCAGGGACTCCAAAGATGAGATAAGGGGGAGGGGCTAGTGAGTGGGTGTGAATGGGGGAGAAGCCATTTGGAAAAGGAGGGGGAGGAAGACAGCACAACTCAAAGAACCTAACCAGTCTCTGAGTTGTACACTCAGCCACTGCTGAAATGATGTCTGTTCTGCTGTGTACACCATCAGTAGCAACCACACACAGACCATTTACACATGCAATGCACACAGGCATTATAGACACACACGTATATGTAAATGTATTTATTATATATATAGATATATATCTATGGGTACAGCTATCTGAAGGATGTCTCTTCACGAGACACAGATAGATAGGCTCCGCCTGCCTCTGCAGCAGAGACAGCACTGTCCAGAGAGGTGCTCGCTCTGGAGATCCCCGCTGCTTCAGGCAGAGGGCCCTGGAAGCGGTCCCGCTCACCCTGCTCCAGCTTCCGAGCCTGGTGTCCTCCCTGGACATCTAAATAGATCACATCCCCCTCTAGAATTAAGACGTGGACTTGGCGATGGACAAAACGGATCAAGCTTTCGGCCAGTGCCTGAGGGAGCCTGCTGGCGAGTCCCGTTCACCCAGGGTCTCTGGTGGCAGAGGCTGCAGGCGGTGGCGCCTGCAGCTCAGCGTTTGGGGACAGAGGTGAAGATGCGCAGTCCGTGCATGCCTTTGATCTCGTCCTTCAGTGCCTGCGGGAGAGAGAAAAGGAGACCCTCATTCTTGTTGTTCTTGACGCCAAGGGATGCTCGTGCAACTCTCTCCACCTGTAGTGTTTTGCATATGCTGTTTAAGCAGCCTCCTCCCTTTTTGTGCAAAACATTACTTATTTTTATATATATATATATAAATATATATATATATTTTTGGTGGGCATCACGAAAAACATTTTTTTGTTTTATTTTGTTTTGGGGCATCACTGCCCTCTGGTGGGAGTGGGAGGCCCAGCCTTGCTCCTGGAGAGCTGCTGTTGGATTTGAACCGCCAAGCCCGAGGGCTGCAGTCCCGCACTCAACCACTTACACCACCGAGGCTCAGCCCTGAAAAACATTTTTTAAAAATAGTTTGAGATTCGGGCTGAGCCCCGGTGGTGTAGTGGTTGTGCGCGGGACTGCGACCCACTGGGACGGAGGTTCAATTCCAGCAGTGGGCTGGGCCTCCTACTCCCACCACCGGAGAGCAGGGATGCCCCCCCCCCAAAAAAAATAGTTTGAGATTCCTAATGTGGGTCAGAAGATCAAAACGTACAAGAAGGCAGAATAAGTTTTCCCTCCTACACCTAGTTCCCACCCCCACCACAGGGGGGTTCTGTGATAAGTACAAAGTCCACCCCATTGTCTTTTAATTTTTTTTTTTTTTAGGCATCACTGCCCTCTGGTGGTGGGACCCATTGTCTTTTTAAACTCAAACATTCCAGAAGCAATGGTCTACCCTTTCCTCTTTCTTTTTTTGCTGTAAAATAATTGAAATGTTTATTAAATATTATGACGAAAGGTGACCCGTGCTTCTTTGAAAACAAAGCAATCCAGCTGAGCCCCGGTGGCGCAGTGGCTGTGTGCGGGGCTGCGGCCCACAGGGTTGACGGTTCAAACCCAGCAGCAGCTTTCCAGGCGGCAAGGCTGGGTTTCCTATTCCCATCAGGGCAGTGATTGGGGATGGGGGTAAGATTAAAAAGAAAACAAAGCTGAGGGCTGAGCCCCGGAGGCGGCCCACTGGGACGGAGGTTCAATTCCAGCAGTGGGGCTGGGCCTCCTCCTCCCACCACCGGAGAGCCGTGATGCCCCCCCCCCCCAAAAAAAAAAAAAAAAGAAAACAAAGCCATCCCTTCAGATTCCTGATGCCGCCACCGGAACTAGTGGTCCCAGCGTGTGCTGCAGGCCCAAGGCCCCGGCCCGGGAGCCCGGTGATGCTGCCAGGTAAGTGGTGGACCGCAAACCCCCACTCCAGCACCAGCACCAGCGGTTCAAACTCAGCCACGGCTCCGCGGGAGAGAGGCTCCCATGACATTTATGATTTATAGCCCGGGAGACCCTACATGGGGCGCCGGGACCCTCGGAGCAGCCCCGGTGGCCGCCCCAGCAGCTTCGAGCTGTGGTTTCCTATTTGGGTCAGAATGACGTGACCAACAGCCTTTAAGATTGACTACTACGGCCAGGGAAACCCTCACACTGGAGCTGGAAACACGACCCGGTGGGGACCCGGGTGGTAACGCCGGGGCTGCTGCCCGGGGAAACCCGCAGGGGCGGGGTCGACTCGTGGGCAGGGGGTTGAGTTTAGAAACGCGAGAGTGAGGAGGTCGGACAGCAGGGCGGGGCGCACCCCGAACCCCTCTGCGAGCTCCAGGCGGCGGGAAAGCAGCTCGCCCCACTGACCTGGTTCACCATGCGGTGCTGCTGCACCGGCCGCTTGTCCTTGAAGTCTTCCGCCTCCACGTGGACCTCGTACATCTCCCCGCAGCCCCCTGGAACACACGCGCGGGGAAGCTCCGCCGCCGCCCCGCCTGCCCGCGGGCCCCAAGCCCCCGCTCACAGCCCCCCTGCCAGCGCGCCCTGGCAGGCCGCCCCCGCTTTCGCCAGGGAAAGGTGGGGGGGGGGTCGCGCTCCCGGATGCCACCCCCGGGTCCAGCCTCCCCAAACCACCGGCCGCTCCTCCGCGGGGAAGGACGGGGCTTGCTGCTCCCGGCCACGTGACGGTCTCGGAACCTCCAGCGGGCCGCCCGTGCCACCCGGCTCTGTGCGATGGCTTTGGGTCGGCTTGGGCGCGATGGCAGCGGGTTTGTTTGGGGGAGGGGGCAGGGGGTGTTCAAGGCAGGGCTAGCCAGGCTGGTGAGGGTGGGCAGGAAACCTGAGAAACAGACTTGACTTTTTCGAGGCCCGTGAATGCGGGAGGGGATGGGGGGGCAGGACTGCGTGTCCCGGTACCGGGAGCCGCCTTCTAAGGAAGCACGGTCAGTATTTCTCAAAGGGCAAAATTCTGCTGGCACCCGGTTTAACAAAGTATGTCCAGCGCTCGCTCACGGCAAGCAGGGGCACAGGGTGTGCGTGGAGGAGGCAGCCGCTTCGTGAGACGGTGACCAGGCTGGGCAGGAGAGGCCTGCAGTGGACCCTCACAGGACAACCAGACAGACTGAACGCAGGGAGACCCCGTGTGCGTGTGCGTGTGTGTGCGCGCGTGTACACAACCATATGCTCACGAGGACAGACCTTTCCTGTGAAGGGGTTTCTGGGTAGGCTGGAACCTCTGACCCTGCTAAGCAAAAGGTCAGCAGCTGACTGTGTGAACTGTTGATGTGCCTCCCCAGGGCCTCCCCCTGGTCCACTGAGCAGCCGTCCATGTCTTCCCTCATGGACTTCCAGGGGGAGGGGTCCTTACGGAGATGTTGGGGTGGATCTCTAAGCAGAAGGAGTGGTGGGCCCACCCTCCCCCAGCTTCTCCCAGCAAGCGGGCTGCAGCTGAGGGCCCATGATAAGACAAGCTCCAGTACAAACCGAGTGGGCAGGAACGACACCCTACCCCTCCCCATGCGACCACAGGAGAGGGACAACTTGGGTCTGGCTGCTCCTCAAATGGCCTCCAGGAGACCCAGTTTCTGTCAGTCCACGTCCCTGACCCTTGCCTGGGCGGAGGCCGGGTTCCCGCTTTGCCCTGGGCTGAGGCTGCTGCAGGGCCCCGGGCCCAGTAATCAGCCCAGAGGGACTCTTCCAAAAGACCTTCCTGTTGACTAATTCCCTAACGTTTCCATGAGAGACCATTCGTCTCTTTGTTCTAAACACTCTCCAGCATCCTGATGACCCTCCTTTCTCTGCTGTGACGCAACAGGGTGCGGGCCAGCACCCATCCAGCTGCCCTGGCATGTGTGCTTGAATTAAGGGCCTGTTGTCCCTGTCTTGTATGTGCAGAGCTCAGGAAAGGAAGCCATGTGGGCTCCCAGCTCTGCTCCAGGTCCACTCCCTCCTCTCTCCCTTGGGCCTCTGGGCAGGTCTGCTCCTGGAAAAAGGGGGCACTGCACTAAACTCCAGTTGGGGGGCTCACTCCAGGGCTGACACCCTAGAGCACAGGTCGGCAAGCTCCAGGTTCCCGTGCAGGCGCCTCTGAGCTGAACCTGGAGGCTCGGGAAGGCCATCGCGCAGACACCGGTGACTTCATTTGTCCGTGTCTCTGGCGCTCGAATAACCTTCAAGTGGTGATGAGGGGCTGGATCGGTGCTTCCGACTCAAAAGGTTGCAGGCCAGAGTGTCAGGATGAAGGGGGCAGCAGGAGAGGTGTCGGCCGGCACCCTGAAGTGAAACGCCCATCCCTCAAAGTAAAGAGGCCTTTAGAAGGACCGGGACGTTGTCTTGGCTCAGCCAGGCTCGCTGCTCCTGAGTCAATGCCAGCCTTGTGGCTTTCCAAAACGGCGACTCTTTAAGGGAAGAAAAAGCCTCCTCTGGGCTGAGCCCCAGTGGCGTAGTGATTGTGCACGGGACTGTGGCCCACTGGGATGGAGGTTCCATTCCAGCTCACAGAAGCAAAGGCTGGGCCTCCTACTCCCACCACCAGAGGGCAGTGAAGCCCCCCCCCCCCAAAAAAAAAAAAACAAAACAAAACCAAAAAAACCAAAAAAAAGAAAAAGCCTCCTCTTTCTCCGGAGGAGTGGCTGGTGGTGTTGAATGCTGACTTTGCTGGTGACCCTGAATGCTCCCAGCAGGCCTTATTCCAGCTGCTTCTGACCCTTACTTCTCCCCATAGAGTGGGGGTAGTGGAGAGGCTGGGAAGTCATGGACAGCAAGCCCCCCACCCCCCACCTCTGCTTCCCCAGAGGGCAGAAATCCCACCAGGCTTCCAGAAGCACGCGAGCAGCTGTTACCTGAGATGTCAGTGACTTTGATAGCTGTGGCTCCGGGGAAGTTCTCTTGGAGCACCTGGGTCACTCTGCGTTCCCCTTCCGTCTGGGAGGCAAACATCCGCTGGGCACAGTGCAGGAGAGGAAGCTGCCGCCCAGAGCAGACACAGGTCAAGGTCGAGCAAGCTGGTGCCCTGCCTGCTGGGGTCCCCGGGCACCCACAGGCGAGGCCTCTCACAAAGCAGGCCCCTCCTGGCCCGGGCTATTAGAAGGGCTATGTGCAGCCAGGTGCTGGCTTCAGCTCCCTGGGACAGTTTTTGGCTTTGTAACAGTAAATCAGGGCGGTCCCTGACCTGCAGCCTATTGGAGGCATGACAAACCCCGCTCAGCAGGCGGCTTGTCAGTATGATGCCGTGTGCATGTGGGCATGCGCTGACCTCCCAGCTGCTAATCGAGGGCCTGTTTGCTTCCGGACACACATCCAGTTCATGGGGCAGTGACCCCATAGGATGGGGTTCCTGAGACTAACTCTTTAAAAAAAAAATTTTTTTTTTTTAGGCATCACTGCCCTCAGGTGGTGGGAGTAGGAGGCCCAGCCTTTTGCTCCTGTGAGCTGGAATTGAACCTGCATCCCAGTGGGCCGCAACCCCGCGCACAACCACTACGCCACCGGGGCTCAGTGAGACTCTTTACAAGTAGAAAGCCACTGGGAAGGAGGTTCAATTCCAGCAGTGGGGCTGGGCCTCCTACTCCCACTGCCGGGGAGCAGTGATGCCCCCCCCCCAAAAAAAAAACAAAAAGAGTAGAAAGCTCCACCTTTGTCCCCTCCCTATGGCTCTACAGGCAAGTCCCCAAACGGAATTCAACCAATGTTGAATTCATCATACCAGTCTTACACATGAGGACACTGGGGCTAAAGGCATGTGCCTGTTGAGAGGCTGAGGAGGGAGAAAAGCCAATCACTGTGCCTGACAGTCCCTACCTAGGGACAGGCCACCACAGTTTCCCATCCACAGTGCCTCAGAACTGGGGGTGGGAGCCCACCTACCCTTCCGGCCTGGTTGGCATGTCACAAGCCCTCCTCTTTCCCCCCCTCCCCCCCATGGGGTGGGACCTTCTGCTCAGTGAGCCAGCTCCCCTTTGCATCCAAGTCTGTCCAGACTCCCGGAGAGCACCCTGGGCCTTAGAGTAGAACTGGGCTCTAATCCTTAAAAGCAGACTTTCCTCTGAGTGGCCCTAAGCTTTCTGGTCTAAGCAGCTGTTTGTCCTAGCCTGACACGGGTGCCCCCTCTGCACCGTGAGCCAGTTCTCACTGGGAGGAGAGGAGGAGTTCCATCAAGCTGATGGGCGGAGGGCGCGTTGTAGATGATTTATGAAGCCCCCTGCCCCACCCCCACCCCATGGCTACCCAGGGAGCCCGTGCTTCTGATGGGCACCTCTCTCATCCTTTAGGAGTGAAAGGGCAGAAAACCAGGCAGCGCTGGTGGTTGGGCACATGTGGAAACGGACGATGGGAGAGACTTTGGCCGGCCTGGGATACCAGGCCAGAGATGTTGGCCTCTGTCATGAGGGGAAGGTGACCCCAGTGAAGGCTCTCGGTATTTAGGGAACCTGCAGGAAAGGGTTATGTCCAGGCGAGGCATTACAGAGAAAGCAGCAGTTCCGGGAGCTTGTCCCTGACCGGGCGAGGCTGGCAAGGCCCAACTTTCCGTGGCTGGAACCCCAGTGCCCAGAGAACAGCCGGGCAGCTCAGCAGAGGGACTGACCGCCCCCACCACAGGCCCACCCTCTCGCTGCTACACCCGTTCACGGCTCCCTGAGTCCTAGAGTCTAAAAGCACCATCTAGAGAATTCTCTCCGTTCAGACCACCCAGCTGCATTCCCGGGTCTGCCCCCTCACCCTTGGCCAGCTGGTGCCAGGGAGGAAGCTGGGGAGGTGGAAAGGCACAGAAAGGAGCGATGGGAACAGGAGAAGTCCAGGCCGGGAACGGGAACAGCGCTGTCACTCGTGGGTCCCAGGTCTGCGGTGGACACCGCCCTGGGTGACGGGTCGAGGCTGATCCTGACGGCAGTGGGAGCTGCTTTTTGCTCTCAGCAGAACTGAGTGGCCCTTCTTTCAAATTCCCACCCCAAAGAATTAGGTGTTGACAACAACCGGATGAGGGCTGTCCGGCTGAAGGTCAACAGAAACTGTTGACGCAGGGGGGCGGGGTCTTCGTGACCAGTGGGGAGCAGGAGGAAGGTGGTCAAGAGGGAGCAAGAAGGGAAATCAGGGGAGGCGAGCAGTGTGGTGCCCCTCCCCCCACATTCCCCAGGGTCTTCTGGGTGTAGCGGTCTCGGGTCAAGGTCAAGAGGCCTGGCCTGGGTTCCCAGCGCCCTCCCCACTTCCGGCGCCCACCCTAGACCCAACATTTGCAAATGAAGGTGTTTGTTTCCAGGGCCCGCTGTCCTAGGACCTCTCGGGGGTTTGCTTCCTTCACCCTCGACCTCCACCTCCGCTCCGCTCGCCAGCCCCCCCAGGGCGCGCCCCGGCCCCACAGTCATTCAACTCTCCGTGGCTGGAATCCCAGTGCATGAATGAATGAATGAACGAATGAATAACACCGGGTCAACTCCGAGGAAGCCGCCCCGGGTCCTGTACGACGTCCACCGGGAGCGGGTCTTCGAACCCTCGGCCCCTCCGCAGCCCCCGCCCCGGGGAGAGCAGCCCCGGTTCCCGCCCGGCTCACCCCGCGAATCCCACGGATCCCAGGCGCTGCCGCGGCCGGACCCCACGCCGCCATGCCGGCCGACGCGGCCCGACGACCGAGGTCACCGTGTCGCCGGAAAGGCGTAGAGACAGGCCCTGGAGCCGCTTCGCACTGGCCAGGCCGCCCCCTGCCGCTCGGAGGTCGCGGCTCCGCCCAGGCCCCGCCCCCTTACCGCTTGGAGACCGTGGCTCCGCCCAGGCTCCGCCTCCTCTCGCTCGCAAGCCGCGGCTCCGCCAGGCCCCGCCCCCTTACCGCTCGGAGACCGCGGCTCCGCCCAGGCCCCGCCCCCTGACGCACTCACTGCCGGCCCCGGCCAGATTCCCGCCGCGCCGCTACGAACCCGTGACCTTGGCCTCTCCCTTCTCGCTGGACACTCCCCCACTCCCGGCCAGGCTTCTGCAGGAGCACGGGGGCTCCCGGGCGAAGGAGGCCTTTCCGGGCGCTGCACTTGCAGACCAGCGGGGAGGGCTCAGGTGAGAACTCGGGTGGGCACCGAAGTAGGTCCCTTGTTAAGCGCCGCCCATCTCTGGACGGCAGAATGAAGGGCCGCCAGCCCGGGGTCACCCTCGCACTTGTTTCCACCCGGTGTGGGCGCTGCCGTGGTCGGTCCGTCCCTACCCTTAGACTTTACAGTCTGAGGTCTTTTCCCGGGAATGGGTCTTTGGGATCACACGCCCGGAGGATGTCTCGTCCGTCTAGCTTGTAAGCGTTCTGGCCGCCCTTCCTCCAGGACAGATACAGGCGTGTTCCTTCTCCGGCAGGCCACGGCACCAGCACCGTATTTAAGGGCATCGTCAATGCCTCAGTCTCCCTTCCTCGTTGCCCGACTTTCCCCTGCATCTGAAGTGATTGAAAACGCTGTGGCTAAGGTCACAATTGGGCCTCAAAGTGACACCTGGTGATTTCTTGACAGCTGATTCCATCATAAGTTGGCGTCATTGTGGATCCAAGCAAGGCGAAACTCCGGACATCCATTGATTGTGATGTGTGTTGGCCCTTTGGTTTTCTTTATGTTGAGGTAGAGCCCACGCTAAAGTCCCCTTCACTTTTGACGAGCAAAGGTGGTCAGCACACTGCAGGCAGCTAATGAGCCCGCGCTCCCGATGCCCAGTCCTCCTTCCTCGGAGTCCGGATCCGTGGTTCGTCGCCCAGCCTACCGATGGAATAGACGTGGTGAAAGCCAACACCGGGAAGCAGGTACGTGGGTGATGCTAATAGTTCAATACCCACCCAGCGGTGCCTTAGGCCAGTGGTTCTCAACCGTCCTAATGCTGCCGTCCTTAAGACAGTTCCTCATGTGGTGGCAAGCCCCCAGCCTCAACATTATTTTCCTTGCTTCTTCAAAACCCATTTTGCTACTGTTATGCCTTGGGCGACCCCAGTGAAAGGATCGTTCCACTCCCAACAGGGTCGAGACCCACAGGTTGAGAACCACTGCCTTACACAGGTCTATTTTACAGGTACAGTGCCCTCTTTAGGTAGAAACTACTCCATACCAACTAACCCCTCTGAGAGAGCAGTGGCAGAGATGAGACGCCTGGGTGGTGAATGAAACGCCACACTGAGCCAAGCACTGGGCAGCGACCTTCCAGACCCACCCGCTGCTCCACCTTGGGCTGCCTAGCCCTGTCAAGGTTTCCTTTAAGAAGCCATATGGGGGCTGAGCCCCAGTGGCCTAAGTGGTTAGTGTGGGACTGCGGCCCGCGGGCTTGGCGGTTCAAATCCAGCGGCAGCTCTCAGGAGTGGCACTGGGTAGTGCCCACGATCACCAGAGGCAGTGAGGCCCAAAAAAAGAAAACCAAAAAAAAAAAGTCACATGGACCAGCTCTAGTCTATTAGAATCAACCATATGGCAGTGGGGTTTGTTTGGGGTATCGGGAGGCATCCGAGATGACTCAGCTTTCTGGTGTGGGCACTGAGAATAGAGAAAGTGGAACTCAAACTGAATTTTGGAGTCATCTGATTTTAAGGTTGTGGGAGGGATGGAGGGAGGGGAGGTTTTCTACCTCTGTAAAAAACTAGCCTCAGACACCCATGGGACTGAGCCCCGGTGGCGTAGTGGTTGTGCGCGGGACTGTGGCCCACTGGGATGGAGGTTCGATTCCAGTTCAACGGAGCAAAGGCTGGGCTACTGTCACCACCTGAGGGCAGTGATGCCCTAAAAACTAAAAAAAAAAAAAAAAAAAACCCAAAAAACAGACACCCACAGGGACAGTTCTCCCGTTCCAAAGGGTGGCCGTGAGTTGACAGCGACTCGGTGGCAGGGAGTTTAGTTTGGGCCTGAGTTTAAGGTGTCTGCAGGACCCAGCAAGAGGCCTGGGTCGGAGCGACTGTGGAGTCATGAGAATGTCGTGGAAACCGATCTCGAGAGTGATGGCTAAGATCCAGTTAACAGAGCCTCCCTGAGGAAAACCCAGGTAAAGTCTTGCCCACAATTGCCCACAGTCCTTTCCCGGGCTCTCTGCGGGCAGGCGGTCTGCTGGGGCTGCAAGGGTGGGCCTTCCCCAGGGCTGCTCTAAGTCGGTCCCACTGAGAGCCGTCTTTTATAGTGATCAATCGTTTATGTCAACATTAAAGGGCTCGTTCCTGTGCCTGGGCCCTCCCTCGTAATTTTTCCTCAGTCACAACATTTTGCGCAGTTTCTTAAGAAATATGATAGACGGGACTAGAGATAATCTGTTACCTTGAGAGTTTTCTTCCTTGATGGTAATAAGATTAATCTTTGTGCCTATTTTCCCCTTCAGTTGGCTGATCTGTTGAGCCTCTATTCTATGCTAGAGTGCCGTGTATCAGACGGCTGTTCCACATTGGGCTGCCAACCACAGGTGTGCAGTTTGAGACCCCCAGTGGGTCTGCCAGAGAAATAGGAGACTCTGCACCCTGCAGAGGGTTACGGTCTTGGAATCCCACCAGGACAGGTCTATCCTTCCCTATAAGGTCGCCATGAGTCAGTATTATTGATGGCAGCGAGTTCTGAGTTTGGCCATTAAATATGCCCAGCAGTCCATCTTCCTTTGGTATGGCAGAAACAGCAATCGCCAGGAGAGAGAACTTCTCGTACTTTCTCCAGTGCTGTATTGGAAGACATCCCTTTGCCATTCAGACCCGAGTCCAGGATCTTCCTCTCTTTCGTGCCCTCGACCTCACCAAGCACACTGTCCTTCTCCAGGGACCTGACCCGTCTCTCTGACCACACGTACAACGTAGGGGAGCTGAAGTCTTGCCGCCTTGGCTTCTCAGGAGCACTCTGGCTGTAGTTATTTAAGTGAGGTTGGTTTGGGGGGCAGGCCCTGACCCTTTCAATATTCTCCTGCAGCTCTGTGATTCACATGCTTCCCTTCTCCTGTGGTCTTCCTTGTTCAGTGTCCATTTCCACCTGACGCGACTGAAATACCATGAGTTGGGTCAGGAACATCTTAGTCCTGCTAGCTTGAAAGATTGCTGTGAAAGATCCAAAACTGGTGGCTAGATGAAACATAGCCTTAAACAAAATGACTTCTCACCTGTACTATTTAGGTTCCTTTAATGAACTTTTAAAATTCTAGTTTAAAAAAGAAGTGAGGACTGAGTCCCGGTGGCGCAGTCGTTGTGCTCGGGACTGCGGCCCACTGGGATGGAGGTTCGATTCCAGCTCCACAGAGCAAAGGCTGGGCCTCCTCCTCCCACCACCTGAGGGCAGTGATGCCCTTCCCCCAAAAAAACAAGTTAATTCTAGCACTATTTTCAGTAAGCCCCAAATGAACGTGGATCTCTAAAAATAGTCCTTCCTCCTACATGGTTTTGCTTTTGGGGCATCACTGCCCTCTGGTGGTGGGAGGAGGCCCAGCCTTTGCTCCTGTGGAGCTGCTGCTGGAATTGAACCTCCATCCCAGTGGGCTGCAGTCCCGCGCACAACCACTGCGCCATCTGGGCTCAGCCCTTCTACGATAGTGAATGCTTGCAGTGGCTGTTTGGGGAGGTGGTTGAGAGTCTACACAAAACCGCCAAGAAGTTGCTTAGCATGCCTTTTCACCTGACTTGGGTTTGAGGCCCTAACCAAGGGACCAGCTGTTGTTGGGGGGGGCGGGGGATAGTTCCCTTAGGTTCTCCTAAGAGCTAAAAAAACACTTCAGCTGACAAGCACTTCCAAACTCGTTGTGTTTAAAATCCACCATGCAGGAGCCCTATGAGAGGTAAATTGAGGCAGAGTTCAGACAGCTTTGAAGCAAAGGGTGGCTTTATTAGGGAAAAGGCCTTTTGGGAGGGAAAAGGAGAGCAGAGGGGGGCTGGAAGTATCATGAGCTGGGCAGGGCCCGCAACTTAAAGAGTGTTGGTTGGGGGAGTCGCACCTGGTACTTGCAAGGCGGGATATATACATTGTTTGAGCTGAAGACAGGTGGATTGTAAAGTGGAAGAGACTTTCCAGTGCTGCAGTTGCTAGGAAACAGTGCTAGAGAAAGGAAGACTGTTCCACCCAGGTGGGGTCATCTTGTCCCTGGGAAACACTACTAGGGAGGCATGTCCTGCAGGTGAGGTGAGTTCTGGGGATGCTGAAGGCAAGTGCTTTGAAGTTCAGGTGCCATGAAGCTTAGCAGATCCTTCTTCTTCTTGAGCGGCTGAAAGAGAGGGTGTCTGCCTTTGGAGAGGCAGGAACGGGGGCTGGAGCCAGAGGCCACCTGGTCCGCACTTGGCCCAGACACCCAGGGGGCACGGTGGTTCCTGACCGGCTGCTACCTCGACTTCAGCTGCTCCTCGGGAAAAAGAGGCGGGTTTCTACATCCACAAAACTAAAGTGACCAGACGTCCCGCTTTTCAACAATTTTTCCGAATCCTGAGGTGTTTTTAAAAAGTCCCGATTTTTGGAAAGAATGCACAACAAGCTACCAGCTAGGAATGGCAGGAGAACAGGAAGGGAATATACCCCCTCTATTACTCGTCAATGGTGTCCTGCTTTACCAATGTTTAAAATCTGGTCACTTTAACAAAACCTAAAACCTAGCACACAGACTGTGGGCCGCAGGGTTCCCCAGGCTGTGCAGGCTAGTACAGAAGCAGAGTGCCACATCTTACTCCTGAGGATGGGCTGGTGGGTCAAACCACCAACCTTTCTCTTGAAGCACCAAGACTCAAATCCTAAGTGTCCAAATTTAAACGGAGATAGGTTTACGATTTTAACCAGTCATTTTTTCAATATACTTTATTCCGATAAAGTTACAAAAGTAGATACAAAATACTTCTTTAAAAGTACATACAGTAAACTGACTTAGAAAAATAGAGAAAGCCCCTAAAGATTTAAAAATACAACTTAAATTGTTATGTAAAGAACACTTAAACATATTTCAGATGGTAGCCACGGCTAACTGATACAAAGCAATTGTGATGGTGACCCCACACCGGAGGTGGTGTACAGCCAGTCTACACAGAACATGTTAGAAATCCCTTTGGAGGTCAGAATACTTGTTCCAAGCCGAAGGTGATGAGAGCAACTGCCAAGTGAATTTCAAGGAAATGCCTGCTGTCAAGGTAATACTTTCCCTAAGGCTGGCTTTTGAAGTAGCAAAATCTAACACAAAACACAGGTTTGAAAACGACTTGTTTTCCCATCTCGCCCAAAGCGGTTAATGGCAAACATCAATCTGCTTGCTGACGTGAATGCCAGAAGGGCCAATGGCCTTGGTGCAGGTGCTCAGGTCTGGGGTCCCAGCCAGCATCTTTCTCATTGATGGGAGACCTGGCCTCTGATAGGTGGAGTTGGGGGGGGGGGGGGGCAGCACCACAAGGGAGGCTGCTTGGAAACAAACGTCTAGAATTTGATACATCTGTGGGGCCTGAGGTTTGCTAATGAGGTCATGATGTTGTTACGTTCCAGGAACTCCACTGGCTTCTAGCACAGCCCCCTACACAGGGTGCACACCAAGAGAACTGGACCTTGGTGGTGTTTGCAGACGTCTTCCCTCCACCCCTGCGCTACGAGACAGCCCCCTGCCAGGCTCCCAGAGTCCTGGTGAGCACAGGTGAGCGTGCATTTCTCCAGAGAGCAGCTACAAATTTAAGCATGGGCACAGGGAATTTTGGATGAAATACTTTGTTAGCTGGCAGCCCAGTGACATAATTTTATTCACAATCTGAAGAATAAAGGATTACAATTAGTTGTCAATACAAAAACTGTGGTAAGGTAGCCTTGAGGTTTAAATAAAGTTTTTACTTAAAAAAAAAGGGGGGGGGGGCTGAGCCCTGATGGTGTAGTGGTTGTGCATGGGACTGTAGCCCACTGGGTTGGAGGTTCAAATGCAGCAGCAAGGCTGGACCTCCTACTCCCACCACCAGAGGGCAGTGAGGACCCCCCCCCCCAAAAAAAAATTGCCTGAAAAATAAAGCACCATAAACCTTATAATTCGGGAAGCACTCTCCACTGCATGCTTGTGACAGGTCTGCGCAGGAAGAGGACTTGTTAGGTGGGGGAGGGAACCAGGGTTGTGGAGCAGGGACCCCTGGGTTTGCACTGACTTTGAGCAGAGAGAGATCAAATGAGGGGAGCCAGAGACTGATAAGTGATCACTCAGCCTGGCCTCTTACCCAGCCAAATCTTCCTCTTGCCCTGATGCCCTGAACGGAATGTGAACAAATCATAACACTACAACTCAGGGCACTGTTTGGCTTGAGAAGCCAGTAATAATGTTGTAACTTTTTAAATAAAAGGGGTGGGGGGTGTGATTTTGAATCTCCAATGACCAACTTTTGATTTGTGTCCGATTAGCAAGTTGTCTAAGGATGTGACCATCTTTGGTTCATTTGGGGGCTGTCATGGAGGGAGGGTTTCTTATGATAAATGGGAGAAAATGAGAGCCTTTTAAATGAGAATACTCCACAGGTAGAAGGGAGGAGAGTCAGTGCCCCGAGTTCAGAAATAGTTCGCTGCTTGCGGACAGAGGAGAGAGCAAAAGCCAACAAAGCTGAATGTCAAGTGGACAGTACCAGTCGAGGTGGCGTCTAAAACACCCGCTTTCCTTTTCTGAGTCACACACACACACACACACACACACACCACACCACACCACATCCCCGGCTGACAAGGGTCTTGGGATCAACTTCAAACAAGTGTCTGTGGAAGGTGTCCCTGGGCTTTTTTCTTTTTGAGAAGGGGGTATCCTGCTCAAAACAATCATAGTCTAAATTGGATTAAAAAGTTCATTTCCTTTACATTTCTGTAAAAAGAATTTACTGTTGTGGCATTATTAAAGGCAGGGTTTTTCCACCCTCCATAGTCTAGTGACAGGGGGGGAAAAATTAAACAGAAGAACTTTTCCTATCCGCGTAACTGTGAGCGGGCTGTCAGGAGAGCAGGAGCACCCTGCAGAGCCAGTGCTCTGATGCTCAGCCTGCCGATGGGTCAAAACTGCCCAGCGACACGGCAAGCTCCCCCACACCTGTGCTCAGCCTCGAGCTTGTCAAATCCTAGGACTCAAATGAAAAAAAGGGCATTTTCTTCATTAAAGTGGGAACCTTTTTATCCTAATAAAAACTTATAATCTCAAGCTGAGCCCCGGTGGCGTAGTGGTTGTGCGTGGGACACTGCAGCCCACTGGGATGGAGGTTCGATTCCAGCTCCACAGAGCAAAGGCTGGGCCTCCTACTCCCACCACCTGAGGGCAGTGATGCCCCCCCCCCAAAAAAATATTTATAATCTCAAGTTTTGCTACAAGAACAATTAAGTCAAGATACTACCCCTACCATGACTCAAATCACTTTTTGGGGGGGGAGAGGGGGCATCACTGTCCTGGTGGGATTGGAGGACTAGCCTTGCTCCTGGAGAGCTGCTGCTGGATTTGAACCGTCAACCCAGTGGACTGCAGTCCCGCACGCAACCACTATGCCACCAGGGCTCAGCCCCTAAATCACTCTTATTTTAAACAGAAGGGTTTTAAAAAATGTATTCCATTTTAACACACACACACATACGGCAGTGCACAAAATCTTTTGCTGTATTATAAAATACACAAATTTTCATGGTTTTAGTTATGACTTGAAATGACCCTCATTGGAGTTGGCCTGTGCATTTCGCCGATGCTCTCAAGCGAGGTCGGACTCAGCGACCCTACACATGTGAGTCAGAAACAGCCCAGCCCCGGGCACCCGTCCTCGGGATGGTGGGAGCCCACTGCTACAAACACTGTCTGTGTCCACCCGTCTCCACACTCTCAACTGTCAGTCATGATAAAAGCAACGAGGGACAAAAAAAGGAAAGAAAAGAAAGAAATTGAAATTCCTCAAGTACTTTCCTCTGTTTGCCTACCTGGAATATGAAGGCCTTTGAGAAACAGCACACAAACTCCTAACAATTTAAGATATGTGTTAAGAAAATGAAGATAAAAAATAGTTGGCTGAGCCCTGGTGGCCTAGTGGTTGTGTGCGGGACTGCAGCCCACCAGGTTGGTGGTTCAAATCCAGCAGCAGCTCTCCAGCAGCAAGGCTGGGGCTTCCTATTCCCACCAGGGCGCTGATGCCACATACACAAAAAAAAAGATAAAAAATAGTCATCTCTGAAATAACTTTGGCTGTTTCTATACCACATATGCTATATGATTTAAATTGCAATCATAGATTTAAAAAAACACAAACAAATATAGCCTTATCTATGAAAACACTAGCATACAAATTTAAAAGTAAAAGTTACTCCAAAGTGACACAAATGTTGTAAATGCTGAACTTAAAAATACCTTTTCTATTTGTAAACAGAAAGCAGAATAAAACGGATCTGACTGTATTGTTAAGAAATTTGTTCAGGAAAGTTGTTAATAAGTTACTGGTAGAAACTCTGAATATCCATTATGCTGTCCCTTGAAACAGAATACATCGTTTTCTTCAGTAAAGAACATCAAGGAGACTAGTAAGCCACAGGTCCGTTATCGCACAGAGTTGCCCTGGGCGACACTGAGCCTCACACCCATGTCTCACGCTGTGGCCACGAGGCCAGCCCACCTGGGACACTTCTCAGTAGCGAGACAGTGTGTGTCTTTCATCCGTTTTCTCAAAGCCTGTGCTACGAGTCCTAGAGGAGGTTGCAAGGAGACAGTTCTAGCTGTAGATGAAGCAAGAGAATAATTGCTCTACCAGAGGCAGACAGACGTTTATCTGTCTTTCGATCCAAGCTTCTCAATCAATTCCTGAAGAGGTGCCAACTCACGCCGGTCAATCAGATTAAATTCCTAAAGACATAAAGAGACAATTTAAAAATGAAAACTTTACGTATTCTTTGGAATTCTTGGTGAGCATTTAAAAACAAGATTTTCATGCCCTTTTTAAAAATAGGGAGGAGAGCACAAAACCAACTGCACCTAAATCACTATGACCCTCATTGTGCAAATCTAAACTATGACCCCCTCACCTGTCCTGGGTCTTTGGAGCTTGGCATAAGGGGACATATCTGGGACATGGGGGTATAGTAAGTGGTGTGACCCTTTGCTAGGGCATGCCTACACATTAAAAAAAAAAAAATCTAAACTCTGTACATCTATGTTAAAATATCCAAATATACATTATCTGGAAACTACACACCCAACCTTTGATTGGTGTCACTTCTGGGGTAGTGGCCCTTTACTTTAGTTAGAATGCACACACACCACTGGATTTAAACTACCATGCCAAGATAGACACAAGCAAATGTACTGGACTATAAAGCTACAAGGATTTTCCACTATAAGATGTATTTACGGGGCTGAGCCCCGATGGCGTAGTGGTTGTACGCGGGACTGCGGCCCACTGGGATGGAAGTTCAGTTCCAGCAGTGGCTCCACAGGAGCAAAGGCTGGGCCTCCTACTCCCACCACCAGAGGGTAGTGATGCCAAAAAAACAACAAAAAAAGATGTATTTACACCGTGCATGCATTGTAAAATTATATGTCTCCAGGTTAAGAGTCCTATAACCTCTGGTTTCTCTTTCAAATGATGTGAATTATTTTTATTTTTACAAGTTCCAATTGGAATGGAGTATTACTGAGGCAGAAAGAAATGGGCTCCTGATATAGCCTATCCCATGGATGAGCCCTGAGAAGATCCAATGTAACCGAAGTCACCCAAATGCCCACATTTTATGAGGCAAGAGGTCGTGGCAGAGGGCAGAAGCGAGGGGGGATCTGGGGGGGCGGGCTGCGGGGAGGGGCCCACAGCGCAGCGCTGGAGGGGTTGGAACTGCCGACCTTGCAGTTGAGCATGGACCCGCTGCACCCCGGGGGCTGAGCAATCTAGACTGGGTCATGGGGAGATCAGCGTGTACTCGAAGCCACAATGCTCAGGGGGCGGTATGCTTCTTGTTCAAGGTGATGGTAAGATCTTAGAAGAGGGCATGGTGATGGCTCAGTAACATGCGGGTCAGGATTAATGTCACTGACCTGCCCATGTGAACACTGTAGAGATGTCAAATGGCTGGTTACCAAAATAATAATAATAATAATAATAATAATAATAATAATAATAATAATAATGGCATTTCCATTATAACTAAGGGTTTATAAGACAACAGGCCACATCCTTCAAGGACAGGCCCTAACGGGAGGGGACATGGGCAGGCAGAGGCATCTGAATGGGGATGAAGCTTTCCATGTTGCTGTCCAAGGCCAATGAACAGGAGTCTGGAGAGGAAAGGGTGGCACAGGGGTGGGCAGCCAGCTGCCCCTGCCTCGGGCCCCCTGGGCCCACTCACCTGAACGAAGAAAATAAAGTGCTTAAAGGAGGTGTTGAGGTGGGCCTCCTCCTGCAGCTGCATCACAGAGTCAAAGTGCTGGTGATAGATATGGGCGTACACCCTGAAGAGACGCTTCAGAATGGTCTTAGCCACGGACATAAAGTTTTTGGGAAACGGGACACCTGTAAGCAAACACATGTCTATTAGTCTTTAATTAAACAGCAAAAAGTCGCCAACAGCAACTCCAACACGTACAGGCCCACAGAGGACAAACCACCACCTTTCTGCCATTGAGGCGATTCTGATTCCAAGTGACTTCACCAGACCCAGCTGATCGACCTGCATTTTGGAAGCGGTCCCTCTACGTTCTCCTGCACAGAACATAGCGGAGTCAGATGCCGACTTTAGAGTTCCATCTACACAAAGCGTAACCACCTTGCCAGCAGGGCTCCTCAGATGCACACTACACTTGCATTTTTTTTTAAGGCATCACTGCCCTCCGGTGGTGGGACTAGAGGCCCAGCCTTTGCTCCTGGGAGCCAGAATCGAACCTCCATCCCAGTGGGCCGCAGTCCCGCACACAACCACTACGCCATCGGGGCTCAGCCCTTACCGTTGCATTTTTTTAAGGCAAAGGGGACACACACACACACACACACACACACACACACACACACACACACAACTCCAAGCACGAACAAACTTAATTTTTGTTTGTGTGTGTGTGTCGCCTCACTTCCCTGGTGGGAGTAGGAAGCTCAGTCTTGCTCCTGGAGAACTGCTGCTGAATTTGAACCATCAACCCTTTGGGCTGCAGTCCTGCACACAATCACTGCACCACCAGAGCTCAGCCCTGATTTTTGTTTTTTTAATATTGGAAAGTTTCTTGCTAAAATCCAATGCAGAAGAATATTCTGATTATAAGTAAATTTTTAATTTTTGTGAATTAAAGAGAAAGAGGGAAATAAAGTAGGAAAAAGAAAATCTCTATAAGTAAATTTAAACCCTAAAAAAAATCACATAACACATGTGTACATGGGCGGATGGATACACAGATGTGCACACACACAAAACTCTCCTAAAGCAAAAAACAAGTAATCTGAAGTCAATATGATTTTACTGTCTACAAGTGAAAGGTATTTTATTTTCTGAGTCATACACTGGACAGTCAGAGTTTTTCTTTCTTAAAATAGGGGTCCTCAAATTTTCATTTTTTTAAAAAAATAAGTAAGAACCAGCTTCATCCTGAGCTCTGTTGATGTGAAGGTTAGTCTAGAAAACTCCATGAGGCAGTTCTACTCTGTTACGTGGGGTCGCTCTGAGTCGAAAATCAATAGTGCCCAAAACAAGAAGCTGTACTTCCTGGGAAAAAAAGATAGAGGGTGGGTGGGATGGGAGTAGGGTCTCCTGGCAAAGAAAGCCGACACCTTAACACAAAAATCATCCTCAACTAACCTTAGAAGCTTGCACTTTAGTACAGTTTGTTCTTGCAAGCCCCTGTGGGACCCCCACCCCCTTTTCACACATAATCGGGAGCTTATGGGCAGGGCTTCCCCGAGCGGGGCCTTCTCACAACCTGAAAAGGGAGAGAGTATCAACAGGTCTCCTTTCCCTCACCTTCCAAGAGGAAATAAGCATCCTGCTTCCTTTTGTCTAACAGACTGACTGGAATCTCACACAGAGAAGCATTCTCCTTCCCAGGAAAGAGAAGGGTGGAGAAGGTTCTAGGCTTGTACTTTGCTGGTGAGTTGTTGTCACCCTACTTTATCGGTTTTCAGATATACGCTTTTACACATTCACACCTCTGAAGTCAGGACATTTCTTCAAGGAAGTCTTCTTAAAACAGATGCCAAAAATCCAAAAAACCTGATGCCAAAAACAAAAACACAACTGATGGCAAATAACAGCTTAGTTGGCAGAGCTTATTTTCTTGTTAGTATTTTTTTGGCATCACTGCCCTCTGGTGGTGGAAGTAGGAGGCCCAGCCTTTGCTCCTGTGGAGCTGGAATTGAACCTCCATCCCAGTGGGCCGCAGTCCTGCGCACAACCACTACACCACCGGGGCTCAGCCCTCTTGTTAGTATTTACATTAAAAAGCAGTCTCCAAAAAAAAAAAAGCAGCCTCACAATCAGTAGCATTTCTTTTATTTGTTAACACAGGGTATAATGTTTTATTCAAATGTGTACTCAGTTTCCAACATCGTTAATCAAGATTTTGTTCAGAAACCAGACACCAGAATCTCCAAGTTACTTATAAAATGTAAATATTTAGGTGTTGTGTGTGTACAAGACCACACATATGTATGAACAGGGTTGGTTCAGATCGACGAGGATTTTATTATTATTTCTTTTAGGCATCACTGCCCTCTGGTGGGAGTGGGAGGCCCAGCCTTGCTCCTGGAAAGCTGCTGCTGGATTTGAACCGCCAAGCCAATGGGCCGCAGTCCCGCACTCAACCACTACACCACCGGGGCTCAGCCCACAATGAGGATTTTAAAACTCATTTCCCCCCTGAAAAATACTCTGCAGGACACCTTATGATTTGGAAAAGCTCAAGCCTTCAATTAAAAACAGGTGCTCGGGCCGAGCCCCAGTGGTGTAAGTGGTTGAGTGCGGGACTGCTGCCCGATTGCGGCCTGCGGGCTTGGCAGTTCAAATCCAGGGGCGGCTCTCAGGAGCGGCACTGGGTAGCTCCCACGACCACCAGCGGCAGTGATGCCCCCCAAAAAACAAACAAAAACAGGTGCTCTTGCGGGACCATGGGCTAAGCACCTAGGTGCTAGCCACAAAGCAGCAGCAGCAGCAGCAGCGATGAGGGGAGAGAGGAGGCTACTTGTTCCTGTAAGCCCGCCCTGCCGCAGAAACGCGACAGAGCAATGAGTTCTCTGTCTTACAGGGGCACTGTGAGGCACAATGGACTCAATGGCACTGAACTTGTTTGGGGTTTGTTTGGTTTCTTTTTTTGGGGGGTGGGGTGTCAGTCAGATCTGCTCCCATAAAGATTTACAAGCTTGAAAACAGTACAAAGTACTTTGACTCTCTCCAATAGAATTGCATTATGAGCTGGAATCAATGAAATGCTTGGTCTCAGGTTAATTTGTCACTGATCTTCTTACCAGTAAAGCCACTCAAAATTTGGAGCCCATCAAAGACAAACTTTTTGGGGGGTGGCATCACTGCTCTCTGGCGGTGGGAGTAGGAGGCCCAGTCCCACTGCTGAAATTGAACCTCCGTCCCAATGGGCCGCAGTCCCGCGCACAATTACTACGCCACCGGGGCTCAGCCCAAGGTTTTAGTGTATTTTAAATACATCTTTTCGTATGTTCTACAAAAAGGCACTTGGGGCAGGTCATGTCATCACGTGACATGAGTTCTTTTACAAATCCTGGGAGTACTGGTGTTTGCTATCAAAAATTAGATGGGATGATAAAGTAGCTATATAACCTTCAATTCACTTTGAGATTAAAAAAAAAAAAATCGACTGCGGCCCACTGGGACGGAGGTTCAATTCCAGCAGTGGGGCTGGGCCTCCTACTCCCACCACTGGAGAGCAGTGATGCCCCCCCCCCCCAAAAAAAAATCATTTTACTGGGGCTCATAAAATGCTTTCCCCACTCCCCGCCGCATCACTGCCCTGGTGGGAGTAGGAGGCCCAGCCTTGCTCCTGGAGAGCTGCTGCTGGATTTGAACCGTCAACCCAGTGGGCCACAGTCCCGCTCACAACCACTACATCACCAGGGTTCAACTTCATAGAACTCTTATCACCATCCATCCATACATCCGTTGTATGCCAAGCACATTTGTACATTTGTTGCCATTCTCAATACATTTGCTTTCTACTTAAGCCCTTGGTATTAGCTCCTCATTTTTACCGCTCCCTCCCTGCTGTCCCCTCCTTCAGGAACACTTGATAATTTATAAATTATTATTAGTCGTATCATACTTTGTCTGACGTCTCTGTTCACCCACTTCCCTGCTCTCTGTATCCCAGGGAGGAGGTCATATATAGAACCTTATAATCGGTTGCCCCTTTCTTATCCCACCTTCCCTCCACCCTCCCAGTATCGGCACTCTCACCACTGGTGCTGAAGGGATCACCTGTTCTGGATTTCCTACGTTTCCTGTTCCTATCTGTACTAGTGTACATCCTCTGGTCTTGCCAGATTTGTAAGGTAGAATTGGGATCATGATGGGGGGGTGGGGAGAGAAGCATTGAAGAATTATAGGAAAGTTGTATGTTTCATCCATTTTGAGTTTTAAATTTACAAATCATCAAAAATCATGGAGAAAAATGGCCATGAACACTTCTGTGAGTTAACAATGTGTAGCTTTATTAAATCTGACCTTTAAATGGATGTTTAAAATCAACTATTAAAAAGCAGAAGTAAAAAAAAGAGCCGGGGCTCAGCTCCAGCGGCGTAAGTGGTAGAGTGCGGGACTATGGCCCGCGGGCTTGGCGGTTCAAATCCAGTGGCGGCTCTCAGGAACAGCACTGGGTAGTTCCCACAACCACCAGAGGCAGTGATGTCCAAAAACAAACAAACAAAAATGAGCCAATACTAAGGGCTCAAGTAGAAAATGTTTTGAACATGATGATGGCAACAAATGTACAAATGCGCTCGACACATGGATGTTTGTGTGGGTTGTGATAAGAGTTGTAGAAGCCCCCAATAAAATGATTTAAAATATATATCTAAATGACATTATGGAGAAATATCATGTGTGCTAAAGTGGCAACAACAAAAAAGAGGAAACTCTTCGGTGAGATGGGTTCAAACATAGGAAGAATGGCAGCACTGGGCCGGATTTCATCCTGTTGTCCCCAGTGTCACTGCGAGTTGGAACCGACTCTAACAAGGGAAAACGGATGTCGAGAATTGACGGTCCATGGTGCTAAGACAGTCGACCAGATGCATTGACTCTGACTCTCGGTGTTGGAGTTCCCGGGGCTCCACAGGGGATTCCCACCAGCAGTTTGTGCTACCAGGGGGCTCCAGGGAGGCTAAGTAGACTACCCAACAGCACAGCATTAAACTGCTGAGCAAAACAACCAGCGGCACATGGAGTCGTCTTCAGTAAGGGAAGAAGTGAGTCAGGAACATAATGAAAACCAGCGCAGAATTTCCCCAAAGGAACACATTTTATGCTTCAAGAAAATATTCAAGGTAAAACGTGATTAAATTTATAGTTTTTGTCAGGGCTGAGCCCCGGTGGCGTAGTGGTTGTGCGCGGGACTGCGGCCCACTGGGACGGAGGTTCAATTCCAGCAGTGGGGCTGGGCCTCCTACTCCCACCACCGGAGAGCAGTGATGCCAAAAAAAAAAAAAAAAAAATTCATAGTTTTTGTCAATTTAAATAATGCTGCTTTGTGAGAATGAAGTGACGGATCTAGAAAACAACAGGGAAATTCAGATTGGGCACAGCAATTATTGAATTTTTTTTGGGGGGGGGGGCATCACTGCTCTCCGGTGGTGGGAGTAGGAGGCCCAGCCCCACTGCTGGAATTGAACCTCCGTCCCAGTGGGCCACAGTCCTGTGCACAACCACTATACGCCACCGGGGCTCAGCCCAATACCATTGGTTCTTGATCACAGGCTTTCTTCTGTAATAGTTGAGTTTTAACCAATTCTTTGGGGGATAGCTATTCTGTGGATTCCTTCTTCTATCTTCTTTTAATGTGTCTTACATCATTCAATATTTTGCCCAGAGAATCCTTCAAAATTACAACTCAGGAATTGAATTTTCTCTTTAGTTCTTTCAGCTTGTAATGTCCCATGTGTTTTCTTCTTTAGTTTTATAACTCCAGGTTTTTGCAGACTTCACTGTAATCTTTTACTGTCTTCTCCTCAAGCCATATTTTGAAACATAAAAACCCCAACAAATGTTGAGGATGTAGGGGAAAGCTGAACCTTTACCTTTTGCTGGTGGGAATGTACATGGTACAGTGGGAAAAAAACACTAACGCTAAAAATAGAACATGTGACCCAGCAAGGGGTGAGAGCACACTGATAGTCATTGGGGCACTCTGCACGGACAGCCGGCGAATGAAGGCCATCTAAATGCCCAGTGACAGAACGTGATACATTTATCGAATGGACACTACACTTAGCCAGTAAGAGAAATGAAGTCTTGACACACTCTATACCATACATGGAGCAATGAGCTTTTTAAAGATCCATCTACATGGGATCAAACTGGTAACAGCAATTTGAAACATTAGGATATTTCGTTAATAGGATTTTTAAAAATCCACACACCTCTAACCAAAAACAAGATTCCTAATCCATGATAAAACAGCAGGCTATCAGAAATGCTTGCCGCGAGAGTCTTAAAGACTTGATAAACAAGTGGTCATCTAGCTCAGAAACAACACAGCCCACATGGAAGAAGCACAGCAGCGGCCTGTGTGACCACCAAGTGCTGAACGGATGCGGTATCAGACATCAAAGAACTAAAAACCCTATCATCATGTGCTCACCTTCCTGACACATCGCTGAAGATAAATATGTGCATAAGCAATTGGGGTGAAGAAAACTGATGTTTTCTGACTATCAAAAGATACAGTCTCGGTTCTTAAAGGCTTGAAGATAAAAACAAGAGACTATCTAGCTCAGAATGAAGATAAAAACAAGAGACTATCTAGCTCAGAAGTAACAAAACCCGCATGTCAGAAGCACACCAGACTGATTACGAGGTGTCGAAGGGATCAGACATCAAAGAACAAAAAAATCAAATCATTGTGAATGAGGCAGAGTACAGATTGGAGACCCAAGATCCACCTGTAAGCAACTGGACATCCCCTTGAAGAGGTGGGGGGAGGTGCGGGGGCGGACAGACAAGCCAGTCAGGGTGCAGTGTAGCAACAATGAAACATACAACTTTTTGGGCTGAGCGTGGTGGCATAATGGTTGTGTGTGGGACTGCGGCCCACTGGGCTGGTGGTTCAAATCCAGCAGCAGCTCTCTAGGAGCAAGGCTGGGCCACCTACTCCCACCCAGGGCAGTGATAAAGAAAGAGAGAGAGAGAGAAAGAAACATACAACTTTTCTCTAGCTCCTAAATGCTTTCCCCCTAACCCACACACTACCATGATCCCAAGTTTACCTTACAAAATCTGGTTAGACTAGAGGATGTACACTGGTACAGCTAGGAACTGGAAACACAGGGAATCCAGGACAGATGACTTCTTAGAACTAGAGTGGCGATAGCAGGAGGGTGGAGGGTGGTGGGGTAAAAAGGGGGAACCAATTACAAGGATCTACATATAACCCCCTCCCTGGGGGATGGACAACAAAAAAGTGGCTGAAGAGAGACGTTGGGACAGTGCAAAATATGACAAAATAATAATTCATAAATTATCAAGGGTTCATGAGGGTGGTGAGAGCCGGTTTGAGAAGGGAAAAAGGAGGAGTTGATAGCAAGAGCTCAAGTAGAGAGAAAATGTTGTGAGAATGATGATGGCAACAAATGCACAAATGTGCTTGACACAATGGATGGATGCATGAATTGTGTGAGAAGAGTTGTACAAGCCCCCAATAAAAAAACAACAGCGATATAAAGAATTTCCCCCCCAGGAGCAAAGGCTGGGCCTCCTACTCCCACCACCTGAGGGCAGTGATGCCTAAAAAAAAAAGAATTTTCACACACACACACACACACACAAAGACAGCCTCAGGGGAAGGGAAAAAGCAGTCAGTGGCAAATATGAATATAATAATGATTTATAATTTATCAATATTATAATTTATAATTTATCAAGGATAGGAAAAAAGAGGAGTTGATACCAACGGCTCAAATAGTAATGTTTAGAAAATAATGATAACACATGTACAAATATGCTTCATATAATTGATGAATGGATTGTTATAAGAGCTACAAGAGCCTCCAATAAAATGATCTTTAAGAAAGAAACGTTTGCCTAGAAAGGAGAAAATGATGTGTAGGGACTATGAGTTTTGTTGTCTCTAGCTCCCACCAGATGACCCTGTAGGGTGTGGGGAGAAGGTGCTGTCTCTAACACCTTCTAGTGCCCTGGAGGGGCTGTTAACAGGCTACACTGTTACTGCCCTCCTGCTGGGTATAAAATGAGCCCTCTACCTTGCCAGAGGGGGAAATCTACCAGCAAGAGGCAGGAGATGCCTGCAGAGTGGACTTCCTTGATCCAGAAGTCAGCTTTGACATCTGGCAGAGGGCTGGCAGAGGGGCAGGAGCAGTAGCAGAGCCAGGAGCCAGAGCAGGCGACGGGGTGGGGGCCCACAGGGCATGTGATGCTCAGTGCTGCAGGGCAGGAGGCAGGCTCGGGCACTACGCGGTCACTGGAGGGGCTGGGCTTGCTGACCTTGGACGCTGAGTGCCTTCGGGAGGAGGCTGGCTGGAGAGTGGCGCCTCTGGACACTTACTTCAGGGAGTCAGGCCACTGACCAGGCGCTTGAGCTGACTGTCTCAGGACTGAAGCTCATGGCGGAGTGGCATGCCCTGTGGGCAATTTTAGCAGCTCTGAAAGGACTTAGTAGTACGTCCTGAGGGAGCAACTCTATCTGGAGCATTTCTTTCTCATTTGCCTTGTGTTGTTATTTTCTTAATAGACACTTTAGTCATGAATACAGTCTCAGTTCTGTGTGGGCCCTGCGACAAATGAGGAAATATGTTCAAAGCAATAGAGTGTTGAGACAGACACAAGATGTCTCCATCACCATTACTCAGCACTGCTCTGGAAGAACTAACTAGTGCAATTAGAGAAGCGTTAAACAAGTAGTACACATACCAGAAGAAAGAGGGAAAACACTATCTTCTTACCCTGTGAGTTTATACCTAAAAAACCCCCAAAACTCTAGAGAGTCAAATAGAAACAGAAACAATGAGAGTCTAGGGGTCAGTTATTAAATTTTATATAAGCATCAACACCTTTACAATACACTGAAACATTAATCACTTAGAAACTAGATAGCCTTTCTTTTAAAAGCACATAAAATGCTTAAGAATAAATTTAAGAAACATGAATTCTTGTAAACTAAAGAACTTCACCAGAGGAAATAAAACAACTCTATAAAAGATATGAAGGGGGCTGAGCCCCGGTGGCGTAGTGGTTGTGCGCGGGACTGCAGCCCACTGGGATAGAGGTTCAATTCCAGCTCCACGGAGCAAAGGCTGGGCCTCCTACTCCCACCACCTGAGGGCAGTGATGCCCCCCCCAAAAAAAAGATATGAGGAAAGAAATATACTTGGTAACTAGGACCACTTAGTGTTACACAGAAAGCAGTTATTAAAATACAAATAGAATTCAATCATAGTAAAAGCATAAAAGTTTTTGTTTTACTTTTATAAAATGATGCGGTTATTTGAAAAGCAAATAATTTGAAATAAAAATCACTATTTGAAGGATTGTGAAAACTCTAATATCAAGAAGGTGAGACCAGCCCTACAAAACGTTACAAGTATAGAAACATGTAAAAAGATTGAAGATCCCCAAATATATAGTAATTTTGTGTACACATATCATCAGGAGAAAATAAGAGAATACACAATAAACTGGATAAGGACAAATTGGGAGATGGGGGTTGGAGACAAAAGGTACATTCAGAAAAAGATCCAAATAAGATTTAATGTAAAAATGAAAGAATGTTGGCAACAAATGTGTAATTGTGGTCTGTACACAATTGATGTATGTATTGATCATTATAAGAGTGGTATGGGGCTGAGCCCCGGTGGCGTAGTGGTTGTGCGCGGGACTGCGGCCCACTGGGACGGAGGTTCAATTCCAGCAGTGGGGCTGGGCCTCCTACTCCCACCACCTGGGCAGTGATGCCCTAAAAAAAAAAAAAAAAAAAAAGAGTGGTATGGGGCTGAGCCCCTGTGGCGTAGTGGTTGTGCGCAGGACTGCGGCCCACTGGGACGGAGGTTCAATTCCAGCAGCGGGGCTGGACCTCCTACTCCCACCACCAGAGAGCAGTGATGCCAAAAAATAAAAAATAAAAAAACAAGAGTGGTATGAATCCCAATAAAATGATGTTTTAAAAAATGAAGCCACGGGTTGAGTGCAGGACTGTGGCCCTCTGGCTTGGCAGTTCAAATCCAGCGGTGGCTCTCAGGAGCAGCCCTGGGTAGCTCCCACGACCACCAGAGGGCAGTGATGCCCTAAAAAACAACAACAAAATGAAGCCAAAAAAGTACAGATGAAACAAAGACACTGATTTTTATAATCTTAAAATTAAGAAAACCTTTCCAAGGGGAAGGGCGGGAGAGGGGAGGCAGAGGGAACCGATCACAATGATCAACATATAACCACACACCCCTTCCAGGGGGTGCGAACAACAGAAAATAAGGGGAAAGGGAGACAGGGGTTGGGTTAAGCTATGAAAATAGTAACAATTTATCAAGGGGTCAAAAGGGTGGCACTGGGAGGGAGCAGAAAAAGAGGAGCTGATACTGAGGGCTTAAAACAAAGCAAATGTTTAGGAATAATGATGGCAGCATATGTACAAATATGCATGATACAATTGATGTACAGACTGTTATAAGAGTTGTAAGAGCCCCCAATAAAATGATAAAGAAAAGGAAACCTTTCCAATCATTTTATTAAACCCAAAGGTCCCAGAACAAAGTCATACCCAATGTGAATTGGGGTGTGTGACGGTGGAGTGGAGAACCAAAGGCCATCTGTAGACAAGTGGACATCCCCTCAGAGAAGGGTCAAAAGAGATGTCAGTCAGGGTGTAGTGTAGCACGAATGAAACACAAAACTTTCCTCCAGTTCCTTTAATGCTTCCTTTCTCCCACTATCATGACCTCAATTCTATCTTTCAAATCGTTTTAGACCACAACATGCACACCGCTACAGATAAGAGGCCCGGGGCTGAGCCCCGGTGGTGTAGTGGTTGTGCTCGGGACTGCGGCCCATTGGGACGGAGGTTCAATTCCAGCAGTGAGGCTAGGCCTCCTACTCCCACCACTGGAGAGCAGTGATGCCCCCCCCCCCAAAAAAAAAATGATAAGAGGCCCGAACATGGAATCCAGGATAGACAAACCCCTCAGGTTTATCAATGAGAGTAGAGATACTAAGAACTATGAAGATGCGGGGAAGATAGAGGGAGAAAGGGGGAATCAATCACAAGGATCAACATATTGGGCCCTCCCAGGAGGTTGAACAGAAAAGGATGATATAAGATATGAAAATAATAACCTATAACTTATCAAGGTTTCATGAGGGAGGGAGGGAAAGTGGGAGAAGGAGGGGGGAAATGAGGAGCTGATATCAAGAGCTCAGGTACAAAGAAGATGCTTTGAAAATGTGCACTAATTTATGTGCACTAATTTAAAAAGATGGCGGCAGCATGTGTACAAATGTGTTTGACACAACGGATGATTGTATGGATTGTGGAAAGAGATTTAAGAGCCTCCAATAAAAGTATTAAAAAATAACAATAAGGAAAGTGCAAAAAAACCCAAAACAAAAATAACAACAACAAGATCCTAGAGGACAAAAAGGAAAAAATTACAAGGAAAAAAAATGAGCAATGTATATACAAAGACACTCATGAACAAAAGATGACAAAAGACAACCTGAAAATACACAGCACTTCTGACAAAGGGTTGAAACCCTTCACACATGAAGGAATGGATAAAGAAAAAATAGAAAGCATACAAAAATATAAACATAAGATGCTTGATCTCATCAATATTTTTAAAAAGACATTAAGACAAATTTATGTGCACTAATTTAAAAAGATGGAAAAAATAATAACTAGTGTTGGTGAAGATACACAGGCTGACACAAACATAGCCAGAAGGAATACATGACTTTTGAGTCTGTACATGTCAAGAGAACATCACATTATATTCTTTATCATCTAAAGTGTAAATACTTGTACAATGTTAACTCACCAATCTTCGAAGGAAAAAGAGTTTCATCATCAAGCTGATCCTGAACCCAAGTCATCAAATAGTCGATATATTTTGGTGCAGAACATTTGATTGGCTTTTTAATATTAGTACCATCTGCCCAATGATATTCATATCTGGAGAGAAAAATGTTTTAAAAGAAAACGTTAACAAGGGAGTGAAAAAAAATGTTAACAAATGTGCAACTTGTAATCAAAGCAGGTTCATTTTAAAACAGAAGTTGAGGGTTGAGCCCCGGTGGTGTAGTGGTTGTGCGCGGGACTGCGGCCCACTGGCTTGACAGTTCAAATCCAGTAGCAGCTCTCCAGAAGCAAGGCTGGGCCTCCTACTCCCACCAGAGGGCAGTGATGCAAAAAAAATATTCTAAGTTCTATTGAAGATTGGGGAGTAGGAGTGAGTGTGCCTGCAGGAACCTCATTCCTGTCTATGAGGTCAGGGAGCCGTGGTATGGCAGCAGTTACATAATGGGTGGCCAGACCACAAAGTCAGCAGTTTGAAATACCAGCAACCCCTTGGGAGAAAGGCACAGCTTTCCATGCCAGTCAAGGTTACAGTCTCAGACATCCACAGGGGCAGTTCTCCCTGCCCTCTCCCGGCACTGCAGGTGGGGTGAGTTTGGTTTGGGTTTGAGGAGTGGGTGAGGGACTGATGAATCCACCAACTTCATCAATAGAGCGAGGATTACAAAACCTTGTTCCCTGGGGAAAGTATGAAGACACACCATTAGGAACGCAAGCTTCTCCCTCCCACAGGCAAAACTTCATAGATTAATGTTTCTATTTTAGTTTAAAAAGAAGTTTGGGCTGAGCCCCGGTGATGTAGTGGTTGTGTGGGGGACTGCGGCCCACAGCGTTGACGGTTCAAATTCAGTAGCAGCTCTCCAGGAGCAAAGCTGGGCTTCCTACTCCCACCAGGGCAGTGATGCCATCCAAAAAAAAAGTTTGAGGAATAAAACACAAAAACAAGACCACCCCTCCTAAAACACTGCAATAAAAACATCCTAAGGGGAAAAAAAAAATCCGGGCTGAGCCCCGGTGGCGTAGTGGTTGTGCGCGGGACTGCAGCCCACTGGGACGGAGGTTCAATTCCAGCAGTGGGGCTGGGCCTCCTACTCCCACCGCTGGAGAGCAGTGATGCGCCCTCCCCCCCCAAAAAAAAATCCAAAAAATTAAAATCCTCCCATGTAAGTTAAACTGAACTCAAATTTCTTATTCCTTTACTCCTAACAACATAACACTGCTGTTTACTATGAAGTGATGATAAAAATCAAGACACTGAGAGGTCACAGGATAGAGTATTTAATAACAGAGAAAAGCTTGTAGTTAAGTATTTGAGAACTTGTCAAATGGAATTACCTTTACACACAAAAAAGCAAATCATAAACACCACTTTATTTCACTTACAACAATGAGTGAGAACACGCCAGCCCTCCCAACACCTATTTAATACACAGAGTATGTACCGTGGACCTGCAGACATCACTGGACAACTCGCTTCAGTGCAGAACTCAGTGATAGTTCCATACAGCATGTTGATCTGATTGAAGAAATCCACAGCTGAAAGGAAAGGGAAATGGGATTTGGTAAGACTGTCTCTGTAAACACAATCCAGAACTCCAATTTACAGTGCATTCTGGCTGGATCCTCAAGAGGTCTCACATTCCAGTGACAGTCACTTTTTTGAAGTTGTCAGACTTCAATAAAAGAACTTTTAGTACATTCATTTTCAGTTTATTGTTTTTTTGTTTGTTTGTTTTTTGTTCTGGGGGCATCACTGCCCTCTGGTGGTGGGAGCAGGAGGCCCAGCCTTGCTGCTGGATTTGAACCTCCAACCCAGTGGGCCGCAATCCCGCGCACAACCACTACGCCACCGGGGCTCAGCCCTAAGTTTATTGTTTTAAAAGAATTCATTTTGCTATTGTTGAGAACCCACCTAACAAAAACAGGCCGACTGAAATTTCCACATGTGCAGTTCATTCAGTGACAACGATGGCATTTGAGTCAAGCCAGTGGTCTCCCCCACTTCTCAGAGTTGTTTCAGTTATTAGCATAAACTCGCTGCTCTCCAACCTAATTTTTCAAGTAGCTACTGTCAGTTTCATCTGAAACAATTCTTTTTTTAAAAATCATTCTATTGAGGGCTCATACAACTCTTAACATGATCAATACATACATCAATTGTACACAGGCCACATTTGCTCATTGGTTACCATTGTCATTCTCGAAACATCCTCCCTCCTTCTATGTAGGCCCTTGGTATAATCCCCATTATTTCCCCTCCCTCTTCTCCATGAACCCTTAATAATTTACAAATTATCATTATTTTGCCATATTGTACACTGTCTGATGTGTCCCTTCACCTACTTCCCTGTTGCCCAGGGAGCCAAAAAATTCTTAAAAGAGCAGAATGCAAGGCACGGGCACTCTTTACTAGTTCGGCGAAACTTATTTTTAAGGCCTGACCCTCCAGCGCCATCAAGTTCAGGGTTAGTTGATGTGGCAGGTGAGCTGCTACATATTCCTCAGCAGACTCCGAATTCCCTGGCCCCTATCCTGTCAGCTAAACTCTTTGCTGTGGCTGTATTTTTTCTAAATGGTTTGGTTTTTTTTTTTTATTCTTTGGTTTTTGTCAAACAGTTTGGTGTTTTTTGTTTTGTTTTGTTTTTGGGCATCACTGCTCTCCGGTGGTGGGAGTAGGAGGCCCAGCCCCACTGCTGGAATTGAATCTCCGTCCCAGTGGGCCGCAGTCCCACGCACAACCACTACGCCACCGGGACTCAGCCCCAAACAGTTTGGTTTTAAGAAGACTTGTGGGAATATTTCTAAACTAGGAAATTATTTTAGGACCACAGTTTCTGGGATTCATCTGGGCTGCATGGGTCCAGAAAATGTATAGAGTTTAGGAGAACTTGAAATTCAATTCTACATTTCTTCCCCCTGCTCAGGATTTTTCCACAGAATCTTTGATCAAAACATTCAAAACATTCATTGATGGGGCCAGGTACCACACTCAGGTCTCCTGGCAAAGTATGGCAGTTGTCATAGAGGTATTTAATTGGCCACTGTCGGAGGAGCCAATTAACTAGACAATACCATTCCTATCTGTTTGGTTCTGTTGCTGCAGGTAAATAGAGACCAGCTGGTATGCCTGTGTGGACACTTACAAGCTTTTAGTTTTGTTTTGTTTTTTGTTTTTTTGGGCATCACTGCTCTCTGGTGGTGTGAGTAGGAGGCCCAGCCCCACTGCTGGAATTGAACCTCCGTCCCAGTGGGCCGCAGTCCCGCGCACAACCACTACGCCACTGGGGCTCAGCCCTAGGCTTCTTAATAGTATATTTACATTATTAGTATACATCTTTTTCTTCCCCTTGGGATATCTGACAATATTCAAGGGCATGAAAAACAAATAGCTTCTCATCAGTCTGCACCAGACAATGAAGAGAAGAAAAACGTTCAGGAACACTACACAGTGCACCTGCTGTATAAAAAGCATTTTAAAGATCCAATTCCTCGTGCAAACATTATCGAAAACCTAACAGCAGGGCAAATTTAAATTAAATATTTATGAAGGGAAGACATGAAAAGGTGGAATCTGGAAAAGGAGGTCAGCTTCAACTAGATTGGATCTTTTAGAAGTGACTGCGTGCTGTTACTCTGCAGAGAACCACGAAACCCGTGGAAGTTTTAAAAGATTGCTTTGGCCCCCTCCATTAACAGGTGTTAGTTCCATCAAGTCGTTCCTCACTTAAAAGTATCCCTCAGAAATTTAAGTCAGGCTTTTAAAATTTTTGAATAAACAAAAAGATCCCATCTTATCAAAAAAAAAAAACAAAAAACAAAAAAAAAAACTCCCCTAGAAACTTTCCTCTTCATTAATCATGTTTCTAAGTAATATCTTGGCACTCAATATCCATGTAAAGCTAAGTGTGCCTGCCAGATGGTGTGATGGTTTATTGGTCTGAAGTAGTTGTTCTCAAAATGTGGTCCAGGCACCGCTTCTTTCAAGGGGCCTGTGAGGTCACACGATTGTCACCGCTATTTCCCAGGCAGTCTCTCCGGAGGGCACGTTCCAGAGGCTCCTTGATGTGTGGCATCACAACAGATTGAACGATGAAGCAATACAAGAGTCCAGCTGTCCTCTATCATGCTCGACATAAATAAAATTTACCAATATGTAAAACAATAGCATAGCTCATGAAAATGTTTGGGAAATCAGCCATTTAGATTTAAAGATAACTACTTTTCATTAACATTTTCCCTTAGTTTGCAGTTTAAAATAGTAACTACCACTAAATATAATCTACACAAT
>PVJH01003224.1:135673-147461 GCA_004026705.1 Nesogale talazaci
GGGAGTAGGAAGGCCAGCCTTGCTCCTGGAGAGCTGCTGCTGGATTTGAACTGTCAACCCTATGGGCCGCAGTCCCACACACAACCACTGTGCCACCAGGGCTCAGCCCCCCTCCATAATCTTTTTTTTTTTTTTAGGCATCACTGCCCTGGTGGTGGGAGTAGGAGGCCCAGCCTTTGCTCCTCTGAGCGGGAATTGAAGAATTGAACCTCCATCCCAGTGGGCCACAGTCCCGTGCACAACCACTACGCCACCAGGGCTCAGGCCCCTCCATAATCTTTTTCAAGACTAAAAGGACCCTGAGACTAAAACGTCTCAGACCGACTGATCTAGAACAGTAAGTCCAAAAGACAAGTAAACTGAAGGTTGAAAAGGTGCCCTGCTGGAGTGGTGGCCTAGTTGGAAACCACAAGTCACTGCAAGGGAGACCAAGAGGCTCTCTACTCTGTGAAGAGTTACGCTCTCGCACACACAGGGCGCTCTGCCCTGTCCTGCAGGGCCGCTGAGTCAGCACGGACGCCACGGTGGGGGTTCACCTGAGAAGAGGGAAAAGGCCAGCAGAAGGTTGCAGAATTGTTGGTTGCTACCAAGTGACTGTGGAACTCCCGAGGAGCCCAGCAGGACTACTGATCCTCAGGGTTTTCCAGGGTCTGACTTTGGGAGGCAGACTTTCAGGACTGTCCCCTTCTGTCTCCTGGTGAATCCAAATCAACAGCCTGCCATCAATTTAAACACCCCGGGGACTCATTTTCAGAGAAACAGATGATCATTTCAATTTTTTTTCAAAAAGCTAAGTGGTTCATATTTCAAGACATTATGTAAATATATAATGATAAAAAATATATAATGATAAATAGAAGTTCTAAAGGAAGGGCCTCAAACAGCTTCACTATCAGAGATTATCGTAAATTTGAGAATGGTGGATTGAACTATGGTAGAAAATGAAACTTGGTCAGTGTCTTGACCCAATCTGAATTTATTCTAGGCTTAAATATTTTCCCTTTGCTCCACGACAGAAATTTCTTCTCTGGCTTTAAATATTGCTGGTGCGCTTTTCTTTCTTACTCTTTATTTTTATCTTTATTATTTTTTTTGTTTTTGTTTTTTTGGGCATCACTGCCCTCAGGTGGTGGGAATAGGAGGCTCAGTCTTTGCTCCGTGGAGCTGGAATTGAACCTCCATCCCAGTGGGCTGCACGCACAACGCCACGGGGCTCAGCCCTTTATTATTATTATTATTATTTTTTTTTTTTTTAAGGCATCACTGCCCTGGTGGTGGGTAGGAGTCAGCCCTTTATTTTTATCTTTATAGTACTATTCATTCTTTGTTTTGTTTTCTCTTCTCTGTTAGGTTTCTCACTTTGTGAAGCCCAAATGGTTGATTAGGGAGGTGGGTGAGGCTGGGAGGTAGGGTGGGTGAGGGGAATTGTGGGATCAAAAACTGAATGCCAAAGGAGGCAGGGAGTGCTAGAACGGATTTTGATGGGGTATATATAACTCTTTCTAAAAGCAACTTAACAATGGAAATGTATCAAACGTTAATTTTTTAAAAACGATTTTATTGGGGGCTCGCACAACTCTTACCACAATCCATACATCAATTAAATCAGGCATTTTTGTAGATATGTTGCCCTCATTCTTTTCTAGACATTAATTTTTGATTGAGTCCTTGGTATCAGCTCTCCCCGACCCGAAATGTGAATTTTATATCAAGAAAACTACTGAAAAAAAAAAAAAAAGACAAAGGTACCAAAGTTGACCAATGTGTACCATGGGTGAAGAAGACATTGAGACAGAGTGTGATGTTAAATATACAACCCAGTCCCAGGGGGATAAGCAAGAGAAAACCTGGGGGAAGGGAGACAGTGATCGGTGTAACCTATGAGAGGGGTAATAATTTATAATTAATCAAGGGGTCTTGGGGAAGGAGAGTGGTAAAAAAGAGGAGCTCAATAGAAAAAAGTAAATGTTTAGTAACTAATAATGGAAGTGAATGTACAAATATGCTTGATACAATTGATGTATGGATTGTTTTGGGTTTTTTTAGTTTTTTGGGCATCATTGCCCTCAGGTGGTGGGAGTAGGAGGTCCAGCCTTTGCTCCTGTGGAGCTGGAATTGAACCTCCATCCCAGTGGGCTGCAGTCCCACGCACTACCACCACGCCACTGGGGCTCAGCCCGATGTATGGATTGTTATATGAGTTGTAAGTCCCCTTACTAAAATAATCTTTTAATTAAAAAATGGTGCTCGCTTTGGCAGCACATATACTAAAAAATGAAGACATTGATTTATGTTAATAGTAGTGGAACAATTTGGAAAAAGGTTATCCATAATGGTTGCATTAAACAAAGAGTATCATCCACAACACTAAATTATACAGAGAAGTTGCTGAATTGAAAAATGTTTTGTTGTATACATTTTTGCCACAATTTTAAAAACCACACTAATAACAATGAGTACAAGAACATTTTCTTAAAATTGATTGTGGTAATAATTGTGCAATTCTTATTATTACTCAACTACTGAATTGTAAGATATGTGGGCCAAATACCAATAAAACTGTTCAGTAAACCAGTAACACTCATCCTGACCACTCCAGGCCAACTCCTTCCACACAAGTCACCACTGCAGGCTCTGTCCTCATGCCCTTTTCAGCACACCCCACAGCACTCTTCACCCCGTCTCTTGCTCTCAGCAATATGAACATGTTTGTTCTAATGATTTATAGAAAAACGAAAGCTACACTCAACATTTGTTAGGAATCTCTCTTTTATCTGTAAAAGAGAAAACAGACCAATCTGTGATCCACCTGAAAAGTCACTACTTCCCTTTCTTCACACCAGTCACTGCTCTCTACACTTGCTGTTGGCAATTTAGTAAAAACGTTAAACATTGAATCTGCACCATTCAGGTATCAGAAACTACCTATTCAGTTAGGTAAAGCATTTTTCTTTTGCCCAAGGAAAGTCAAAGGTATGTATATGTGAACATTTGCAATTAAGAATACCATATTTTGGGCTGAGCCCCGGTGGCGTAGTGGTTGTGCGCGTGACTGCGGCCCACTGGGATGGAGGTTCAATTCCGGCTCCCAGGAGCAAAGGCTGGGCCTCCTACTCCCACCACCTGAGGGCAGTGATGCCTTAAAAAAAAAAAAAAGAATATCATATTTTACAGTGAGGCCCCCCCAAAAAAAGAATACCATATTTTAAAGAACTAGGAGGCAAAGGGCATTTATAGAGGTTTAAATAGAGGCATGTACATATGTAAATATATCTACATATGATATTGGTGCTATATCTATGTGCATATATAGATTTAGTATTAAGGTAGCAGATGGACCTTGAGTGTCCACTGAAGTGCTCCCTCAATGCACGAACACTTTGTTCTATTAAACTGGCATTCCATGATGCTCACTTTCTCTACACGATCAATGACGACAAATGTGCGCATAAGCAAATGTGGTGAAGAAAGTTGATGGTGCCTGGCTATCAAAAGATATAGTGTCTGGGGTCTTAAAGGCTTGAAGATAAACAAGCAACCATCTAGCTAAGAAGTAACAAAGCCCACATGGAAGATGCACACCGGCCTGTGTGATCATGAAGTTTTGAGGATCACGTACAAGGCATCAAAGAACAAAAAAATCACCTCATTTTTAATGAGAGGGAATGCAGATTGGGGACCCAAAGTTTATCTGTAGGCAACTGAACATCCCCTTACAGAGGGGTTGCGGGGTGGAAATAAGCCAGTCAGGGTGCAGTGTAGCAATAATGAAACATACAACCTTCCTCTAGTTCCTAAATGCTTCCCCACCCCCCCCCCACCCCATCACGATCCCAATTCTACCTTACAAATCCAGATGACATACCCTGGTACAGGTAAGAGCTAGAAACACAGAGAATCCAGGACAGATGAACCCCTCAGGATCAGTGGTGAGAGTGGCGTGATACTGACAGGGTGGAAGGAAGGTGGGGGGAGAAAGAGGATATCGATCATAAGGATCTACATATAGCCCCTCCCTGGGAGATAGACACCAGAAAGACTGGTGAAGGGAGATGTTAGGCATAATAATTTAGAAATAATCAAGGGTTTGTGAAGGGAGGGCAGGAAGGGGGATGAGGAGCTTATAACAAGGGCTCAAGAAGAAATTGTTTTCAGAATGATGGTGGCACTAACACAATGGATATATGTATGGATTGTGATGAGTTGTACGAATCTCCAATAAAATGATTAAAAAAAAAAAGAATGTCACATTTTGTCTCTGCTTCTTCAGACAATCATCAAGATATACCTTGGGAACTATTACATATATTTTTTGTGGTATCACTGCACTGGTGGGAGTAGGAAGCCCAGCCTTGCTCCTGGAGAGGGAATTATTATTTTAAAGATAGGGGAACCACCCTTAAGACTTTCTGTAAGTCTTATTTAAAGTCCCCCTCACCAATTCCCATTCTCATCGACACAATTTTAAGAACAAATACACTGGATAAGGACTATCTGATCATTGTGGCGAAGTGAGAATACTTAGTATGGCTCTGGTATCTCTGTAACTCTCACCAAACATGCAAATAGGGTGGGGAAACCCCAATGTAGGGATTGGTTAGTTTACCATCTTGCTGGGTATAAAGTAAGACATCTCATAAGCAGAAACAGACTCCAAAGACCAACTAGAAAGAGCTACAGGCAAAGTTAGAGATGCCTGCATAGAGAAAAAAGCCGCAGAAAGAGGCCAACCACACATTGGCACACCAAGACCAGGACATGGAGTGGCAGGCTTCCCAGCCTACCAGTAAATAAAGGTGAGTGCTTTGGGGCCAAAGGCTGCCTTGCAGAGCTCTGTGGGGTGCCCTTTGGTGGTCATTTTTCAGTATATCTAACACTTAACTCCTGCAGGGTGCAGAGGCCTCGAGGCTGCATGGCTAAGACTGAGACACAGAGAGAAATGCACCTTCAGCCATGGCTGAGACTGCATCCTGACTTGTAAGCTGTTCCCTTCCCTAAAAAACTCCATGATTGTGATTGCCCATGAGGTCTGTGTGGCAACTTTCATGGGAGGGACAGCATAGGATAAAGGAGGTTGGAGGTGGGGAGCGAAAAAAGAAAAAAAAAGAAAAAGGTTGAAGGATCGAGGTACTTTTGACTTTCGCCTTCATCTTTGGGGTGACATGGATTCCCCCTTGGTGAAGCCAGAGGAGTCACATGTGACCTCAATGCCATTTCTTCAACTCCAAATAACTGAGAACATATCATACACTGAAGCCCTATACTGGTTTAATCTTGGAATTTTAGTTTGGGTTTCATCTTTGGGGTTCAGTTAGCTGGTTAAAACATAGTACTTCCAAAATTGCTTTGTCTTCCACCACATTTTGACTATGATGTGTTCGAACATAAATCTTTTTGTATTTATTCTACTTTGAATTTTTGAGTTTAGAAGTGTTTTCTAGTTTTGTTTTGTTTTTTCTATTCGCTGAGTTATCACCTATTCTTTTTTTTGTCTTTTGGGCATCACTGTCCTCAGGTGGTGGGAGTAGGAGGCCCAGCCTTTGCTCCGTGGAGCTGGAATTGAATCTCCATCCCAGTGGGCCGCAATCCTGCGCACAACCACTATGCCACCGGGACTCAGCCCCCACCTATTATTTCTTAAAACATTTTTTTTTTAAAAAAAGAGCAGCTGATACCAAGGGCTCAAGCATAAAGAAACTGCTCTGGAATTGCTGATTGCAACCTATGTACAAGGGTGCTTAGCACTATTAAAGGATAGATTATTTTTCTTTTTTTTCTTTCGCATCACTGCCCTGGTGGGAGTAGGAAGCCCAGCCTTGCTCCTGAAGAGCTGCTGCTGGATTTAAACCATAATCCTGTGGGTCTCAGTCCCGCACACAACCACTGAGCCATCAGGGCTCAGCTTAAAGGATGGATTGTTACAAGATTTATAAGACTCCTCCAATAAAAACATTTAAAAAAAAAAAGCAAAACATTTTTCTTCTCCTTTCCTTCTTTTGGTATTCTAAGTACGTTCATGTGTTTATTTAATGATATGCACAGGTTTCTGGGGCTGTTTGTTTTTTACTAAGCTTTTATCCACTTTTCAGAATGTGTAAAATCTAATGTTCTGTCTTCAAGCTTGCCAACTCTTTGTTCTGCCAGCTCAAATATATAAATGAGCCATTCTCCTTGTGAAGTCTTAATTAGTCATATTCTTCAAGTCCAGAGTTTTCATTTGGTACTTTTTTTTTTTTTTTGTGGACATCACTGCCTGTGGTGTTTGTGGGCGCTACCCAGTGCTGCTCCTGAGAGTTGCCACTGGATTTGAACCACCAAGCCTGTGGGCCGCAGTCCCGCACTCAACCACGTATGCCATCGGGGCTCAGCCCTCTTTTTTTTTTTTTTTTGTGGCATCACTGCCCTGGTGGGAGTAGCAAGCCCAGCCTTGCTGCTGGATTTGAACTGTCAATTCTGTGGGCCGCAGTCCCACAAACTACCACTAAGCCACCAGGGCTCAGCCCGTTTGGTACTTTTTAGTAATTTTTCTTCATTGATGTTATCTACATGATTAGTCATTTTCATCATAAAAAATGAATAAAAAGTCATTGTCAATGAGCCAACAGCGACCCTATTAGGACTTATGAGGCTGCAAAGTAGTGCAGTGGTAGAGAGCCTCGTTTTTCTCCCAAAGAGCAGTTGGTGCCTTTGAACCACCCACCATGTTAGTTAGCAGTGCCAAACTTACCACCCAGTGCCTGCCAGCAGGCGCCTTTAACTCTTTCACCAGTTTCCTGCACTCCAGGGCCGTATTTACCATGGCTTGCTTTGTAAATGGTGGCTTTATCCTGCTAAGCCTCTAACATAGAGGATCCTTCCCTCCGCCACCTGAACAAGAGTCATAGTATTCCTGTTTTTTCAAGTTTCGATTTTTTTTTTTTACTGTTAAAAACTGCACCCTTTAGATAAGATACTGTGGTGACACTGCGTTCCGTCTCTCTCCCAAACCGCAGTGACTGTGGCTCTTGGTGTTTCTTCTTTATCAGCTTGCCAGGAGGATTCTGTGGGTTTTCTTTCCCTCTGCAGCGTGCAGCCTGTGAAGTCTACTTACCGCACGATCCTGCCTTTAAGCACGGTTTCCCGCGAGTTCCCAGTAGAGTGTGAGTTTCACCAGAGGTCCGTCAGTCAGTCAGATACATGTGGATCTTCCTTCCTTTTGCTAATGGGTCTGTTGAGGCCTGGGGATTGCGCTTGAGTCTGTTCCATATTCAGGGACTAGGAACTCACAAGGGTCTGCTTTAGTTGAACCTGAGCAGGTACAGTCTCGTGCAGGGACACACTCACAGCAGGGCCCTTTGAAGCTTTTTCTCCAGCTTTTCTGAATATCTGGTTGGCCCGTCATTCCCTCAATTGTGTCCCACACTGAGTGGGAGTTGGGATTGAAAGGAGGGGAACGCATGCAGGGTAGCAGCCAGTCTCTTAGCATGACCTCTGTCCTCTAAGAGTAGCTGACAAGGTAAAGGACGCGAGATGGCAGTGGGTCATCCGGGGGTAAAACTATAGGCCTACGACCAGGACCGAAGGGGAAAAAGGAAATCTCAAAGCGAGTTCATTGCCACTGAGTCAATTCTGAATTCACAGCAACCCCAGGGGACAGAGCAGCCCTGCAGGTGTGGGTTTCTGAGACTGTCAATCTGTGTGGGAGTAAACAGGCCCATCTTTCTCCAGGGAGCCAGCCACTGGGAGGTTTGAACTGCTGACCTTGAGTCAGCAGCCCAAAGTACAAGCAACTGCAATGCCACCGCTCAGGGGCTCAGGGAGGCCCCACTGTCTTGACAGCCTCTGTATCTGGAGGTAGGAACACAGGTAAAGGATGGGATTAAGTCCTTTCTTAAATACCACAGACTCAACAACAACAAAAAAGAATATCAGAAAGCCACCCAGAAACCCCCCACTCTCCTTGATGAGATTTAGTAATTTATTGAATAAATCTCAATTTTCAAGACACCTTTAGGTCTATTTCTTATGCTTAAATTGCTCAGTTTTCACCAGTTTAATGGTTGCTTCACTTGGAGAGGATTTGCCAAGTTTCTCACGGTGCCATTTTGAATTTACATCTCTGAGTTGAAGAACCAATCACTCCAGAGCTGGGGCCCTCTTAGCGGGGCCAGGAGGTACAAGTTCAGTGCTAAGAGTGGTTTGACTCCCACAGCAACTCCGAGGGATAACGACCTGGTAACCCCATAAAATGGGGCTTCTTAAAGCCACACAAAAGTTTAGCTTAACAAGTGAAAAATGTCTGCTGTATTATATTACTTACTTATTGATATGGGATCAAACTGGTAACAGTAATTTAGGCGCCTTCATGGGTGGTGGAGATTATGTCGATGGGGCAAGAGCAAGGCAGATTGGAGCGCCAGAACGACGGCACCACAGAACGCAATCAGCGTCACTCCGTCAGTCGTACATGGAGAGTTTGTGGAATTGTTATAGTCTTGCTAATCTCGGGCACAAAAGAAAATTAAAAACCAAAGCGTCTCTAATGGCCTAGGAAATCCTCTGGGGCAGGTACTCTAACACACGGGTTTATTATGAGTTGAAAAAGAACAGGCTGCTCTTCATAATCATCACCTCCCCACAACTATCTAGGAGCACATCTCTATCCCAAGATCCTTGGCCGCAGCTACAAAGTCCTTTTTGCTATATAAGGTAACACAGTCAGAAGTTTCTAGGCATTTCGACATGGATATCTTTGGAAGGCCATTTATTCTGCCTACCACAATGCCTTTTCTGTTTAACTTGGACCTCGGATTGCCAAATAGTACTTAGCTAATAAAGGAAAATTTCTTTTTTACAGAGCATTTTAATTTTTATATGCATGTGTGTGTATTGATAGAATTAGAGTATGACCATTTTGCAACCTCTGATAATTTAATGACTTGTCCTGTGGGGTAACTAATAGATGGAACTGGCTTCGAAGCAACTAAAATGTGCAGTCAGAAATGAGATGTGTAGTAAGTGTCAAGTACATACCAGATTTGGAAGACTTAGGCCAAAACACCCCTAAAGTATCACATTAATAACTTTTACATTAGAAGAGTTATTTTTCATATTGCTAACATGTTGAAATGAGTTCAAGTAATTAGGTTAAAAAAAAACACAACTCAGGCTGAGCCCCGGTGGCGTAGTGGTTGTGCGCAGAACTGCGGCCCACTGGGACGGAGGTTCAATTCCAGTAGTGGGGCTGGGCCTCCTACTACCACCACCGGAGAGCAGTGATGCCCAAAAAAAAAAAAAAAAAAACAACCACACAACTCACTGCCATCGCGTCAATGCTAATGCAAGCGATCCCAGTGGGTTTTTATTTTTTTGGGGGGGGAGAGGGGGTATCATTGCCCTGTGGTGGAAGCAGGAGGCCCAGCCTTGCTGCTGCTGGATTTGAACAGCCAACCCAGTGGGCTGCAGTCCCGTGCACAAACCACTGCGCCACCAGGGCTCAGCCGCCCCAGTGGGTTCTTGAGACTGTAACTGTTTACTAGAGTAGAAAGCAGTCTTTCTCCCATGGAGCTGCCGCTGGTTTTGAACTGTCTACCATGGCATCAGAGCCCAAGGAGTTACCAGCAGACCACTAGAGCTTCTTAGATATTAGGCTAAATATTGTTAAGTCAATTTTGTTATTTTTGTTTGTTTGAATGTGGCTACTAAAAAAGCTTTAATTATAGATGTAGTTCATATTACCCTTAAAACTGGGTAGTACTGATCAAAGAACGATTATGAATAGCTGCGTAATGCCATATCAAAATACAACCAGATGGGGCTGAGCCCCGGTGGCGTAGTGGTTGTACGCGGGACTGCGGTCCACTGGGATGGAGGTTCAATTCCAGCTCCACGGAGCAAAGGCTGGGCCTCCTACTCCCACCACCTGAGGGCAGTGATGCCCCCCCCCCCCCAAAAAAAAAAAAAGAGATTCAAGAATTCCATGTACAGGCCTTATTTGGATCAGGATTTAAAACAAACACTAAGGAAAACAAACAAGAAACCATTTATAGAGCAATCAAGGAAATAGTAAAAGTATCTGTACATTTGATAAAGCTAAGGGATGATGTCATACCTGATCTTTAAAGAGGTATTTTTTTGAAATACTAAATGAAATATTTATAGATAAAATATCATACGAGGATTTACTTCAAACTAATCAGGGGAAGACATAGAAGCAGCACAATTAAGCCAGGAATTACTCATTGGGGGAGCTGGACAATAGATACATAAGACTCTACTATATCAGTCTCTTTACATGCCTAAAAATGTCCATTACAAAGATTTTAACAGGCTGAGCCCCAGTGGCGTAAGTGGTTGAGTGCAGGGCTGCAGCGGGTTTGGCGGTTCAAGTCCAGCGGCGGCTCTCAGGAGCAGCACTGGGTGGTGCCCACAACCACCAGAGGGCAGTGATGCCAAAAAAAAAAAAGATTTCAACAGGCTGAGCCCCAGTGGGGAAGTGATTGTGTGTGGGACTGCGACCCACAGGGTTGGTGGTTTAAATCCAGCAGCAGCTCTCCAGGAGCAAGGCTGGGCTTCCTACTCCCACCAGGGCAGTGATTGCCCCCCCCCCCCCAAAAAAAGATTTTAACAAATTCAAAAAAATTTTTTTAAACCACGGCTATGGTGTTTGCTTCGGCGGCACATATACTAAACCATGGCTATGTGCTAAGCACTAGCAAAGCACTAGCCCCTCTATCAGGCTACAATAGACTTTTCTGGTTTTCTACAAAGGAAGATGAGAGCTAGTGGGAGCGGGGTGGGGTGGCACAAATGGATTCCCAACCCAGTTATGGCCCAACAGAGACTCTTGGTGTCTATAGATCTCTTTACTTGACCTTCCGTAGCTCTTCTATCATTCTCATTTAGAAACTACCCCAACCCTGTGCCGTTACTCCTCGATTGTCTCTACTGAACCACACAAGCTCTTCTATCTAGCAGTCTGAAGAAAGTAACCGTTTCCTACTGTGCTGCTTTACAATCTGTTATTTAAAAAAAAACAGCTATACCTGTGAAATACACTTCATTGACAAAAGCAGACCCAGCAAACTTTTTATAGAAGCAGCTCGGCTTAATGTTCTTAAAAACTTACTGGTGGGCTGAGCCCCGCGGCGTCGTGGTTGTGCGCTGGACTGCGGCCCACTGGGACGGAGGTTCAATTCCAGCAGTGGGGCTGGGCCTCCTACTCCCAACACCGGAGAGCAGTGATGCCCCAAAAACCAAAAAAAAAAACCAACTTACTGTTAACAGCAATCCATTCATTGAGGTCCTCTCCCTCCGGCAACATGACAGCTTGTCTCAGATTCCCACTTCCCAGAGTAGCTTCGGCATGTTTTAAGAGTTCATACTGATGAGACCCTTCAGGGATGTTCTTCTTTGGCTTGAATGTTTTAGAAGAGCGGCTGCTGCTGTAAGGTGAAAATTACATCAGGTTTTAGGAAGGCATGATTTTCAGCATAACAACTGTTCTACAGAAATAAAATACTCCCTTAAAAACATTAGGATGAGGAAGAAAAACAGTCACAATACCAAACAGAACTTTACATTTTTTTCTGCACATAAAAATAAGTTAAAGGGCTGAGCCCCGGTGGCGTCGTGGTTGTGCGCGGGACTGCGGCCCACTGGGACGGAGGTTCAATTCCAGCAGTGGGGCTGGGCCTCCTACTCCCACCACCGGAGAGCAGTGATGCCAAAAAAAAATAAATAAATAAGTTAAAAAGGCTGAGCCCCGGTGGCGTAGTGGTTGTGCACGGGACTGCGGCCCACTGGGACG
>PVJH01003225.1:0-74532 GCA_004026705.1 Nesogale talazaci
GTGGTTTCAGAGACAGTGTCTCTTGATGGGAGTAGAAGGCCTCATCCTTGTCCTGCAGAGTGGCTAGTGGTTTCAAACTGACAACCTGAGGTTAGCAGCCCAAGGTGTAACCATTATGCCATCAGGGGCTCCTGTCTGTGTACCTGAAGGGGTTGGACATCAGAGTTAGTTTCTTCCCTGTTGCAGTTGGTGGTTTATCAATACAGAGAAAAAAGGAAGGGAAAAAAGATGACAAAACAAAACCAGAAAAGCACAATTACTTTTGCCTCAGGTTAATCCAGGAGTAAAAGCCTCCACCAAATCTCAGTGCTGGAGTTCTATGTGTGGTCCTAGTTTCTGCCATCGGGAGTGCAGACTGTTTGGACAGCAAGAAACCAGCCATGGAGGACAAGATGTTTCATTCCCCTTTTTTTAGTTTCACTGTGCTGCTTTGTTGCTCAGTGTTCCTGCCTTTTCCATCTTTATATCAGGCTATCCTTTGTGCCTTGTGCATTCGAAGGAAGGGCCACAACCAGCAGAGAGGCCTTCACACTTGTGAGTTAGAGATGAGTCCCAATCACATTCTCATAATTAAAATTAGTCCCCACAATGTCCGTTATAATTGTGCAGACTTTAAGGTGCTGTTCGCAAGCACACGGTTGCTACTACACAGGCTTGAAGTTTAAGTGCTTGAAGGTTATCTCTCTGAACGTTGGCTGCCATCGAGAGCTCTCAGACCCTGTTACCAGTCCACTCTAAGCAGGGCCCATTCCTGTCTCATAAGGATCATAAATTGTAGCCCCGGAGAAGAGGTCAGGGGCACCTAAGGTCAAGCCAGCTCAGAGACACTAAGGGTAAGCCACCATCGTAATTCTAGAACCTGCCCTTCTTGTTACGTATGTATCTTCCTGTCACGTGTATGCCTCTTAATACTTCCCCTTCCTATTGTGTGTATATGCCTTGCTCATCCCCCTCATTTTACACATAGGCTTCTAATACAATAGTTCTCAATATGTGGGTCATGACTCCTTGGGGGTCAAATGACCCTTTCAAAGGGAATGCCTAAGACCAGCAAAAAACACATATTTGCAATAGTCTTAGCAAAGGGTACGACTCCTCTATCCATTTCCAGGCGGGTCTGGCCATATACAAGTAATCAATGTGAAGATTGTTACCCATGCTATACCATGGTTCAAGGCAAAATTTCATTTATTTGTGATTAGAAATAAATATTTAACAATATATAATTACATACTGTTTTGTGATTAATCACTATGCTTTAATTATGTTCAGTTTATAACAATGAAAAAATATATAGCCTGTATATCAGATATTTACATTACAATTCACAACAGTAGAAAAATGACAGTTATGAAGTAGCAAGGAAAATAATTTTATGGTTGGGGGTCACCACAACGTGAGGAACTGTATTAAAGGGTCGTGACATTAGGAAGGTTGAAAATCACTGCTCTAATACAAACCTTCCCATTACATATGTATGCAGTATGGCTTGCATGCCTGTGATCATGTAAGTATGTGAGAGAATACACTCCTCCATCACTCTGGTTCCATTCACCATGGGAGAGGTGAGTCTTTGCATGTCTCATCTGTTCTTGCTTTAATTTACCCTTCAGTTACATAAGCACTCCTTGGGCCCATTTAGTTGTGGAGAAGCTGATAGCCCACAAGCGTTAACCTCTTGTGCATTCTGCTACCTAATTTCCCTGTAAGTGTGTTTGGCCCATTTAACTACCCTTACCTTGGAGAGCCTAAGCCCCACCTTTATTCTCATTCTACTCCTTCATGAACTCCAATGACTTGTATGCTAGACCAGTTGCAGTTGTCCCATGGTTCACTGAAGTTCTCCTTATTTTTTCTTTTTTCTCTGTTATTCATTTAGGATAGTTTCTACTGCTATACTTTTAAATTTACTTCTGCAACATCGAATTTACTGATAATCACATCCAGTGTATTTTTCATGACAGACATTGTAGTTTTCATCTCTTCAAGTTAAATTTTGGTCTTTAAAAAATGTTTCAGGTATATTTTTAACTTTTATAACATAAGGGATATAATTACAGTCTTTTTCAATGTACTGATTCTAAGTACTATGCCAAGTCTAGGTTGATTTTGATTGATAGCATATTTTCTTCACTACAGTTTGATTTCTTGCCTCTCTCCATAGCCAGCAACCTATGATATGATGCCAGACATTGTGAATTTTACCTTGTTGACTTTTGGATGTTTTTCTATTTCTTCTAATCTTGAACGTTGTTTTGGGGGTGCAGTTAAGTTATTTAGAGATCGATCCTGGGGGACTTGCATTTATTAGACAGATCTCATTCTACAATGATTATTCCCCACTCCTGGGGCAAGTGCTTCCTGAACTCTCCACCTAATGTCTTGTGAATTATGAGTGTTTTAAGGCTGGATGGTAGAAACAGACAATATTCTTAGCACTATGTGAACACTGGTTACTACCCACCCCCACCCCCCTTAGGCTTTTAGATGTTGTAGTTTTTTTCCTCTGTCCTCTGATAATTTTCTCACTTGCCTATACTGTCTGCTGGATTCAAAGGGAATCCCCGAGATCTCTGGGATTCTGTTTCTCTGTAGAATCCTTTCCCCTATGGTATTCTGTCTTATAACTAGTTGCCTTGTCTCCCAGATTTTCAGTTCTATCTTCTCACCTCAAGGATTCCACTGGACTCTACCAAATCCCCTCACCATATATTCCTGACTATAAAATTTTAAGGCAGTAAGCTAAGGCAGTTATAGCCTTACTGTATATATTTCTCATCTTTTAATGAGTACTGTCTTTTATTACCTGATGGTCTGGTGTTTTGAAGTTGTTTTTATTTTTAATATTTTTGGTTGTTTTAAGTGCTGAAAGGTAAATCAGTTTCTTATTATTTTATTCCACTTTAGCCGAAAGCAGAATTCCTTTCTACTTACAGTTTTAGCCAGAGAAAGTGATTATGCTAGGATTTTTTACTCCACCCCCCCCAAAATTCTTTTTCCCCCCAATCATTTTACTGGGGGTCTTGCAGCTCTTATAACATTCCATACATCAAATGTATCAAGCATATTTGTACATATGTTGCCATCAGCATTTTCTAAACTTTCCCTTTCTATTTGAGCCCTTGGTATCAGCTCCTTTTTCCCCCCTCTTTCCACCCCTTCCCCCCTTGTGACCCCTTGATAAATTATTATTACACTGATATAATGATATCTTATACTGACCACTCTCTCCCTACAACCGTGTTTCTGTTGTTCATCACCCAGGATATGAGGGGGGGGGCGTTAATTATGCATTGATCATTACAATCAGTTTCCCATTTCTCCCCTTCTCCCACCACCTTCCTGCTACCCTCCGAGTATCCCTACTCCCATTTCTGTTTCTGAGGGGTTTATGCTGACGGGTTAGTCTACGTGTCGTGAGCTCTTATCTATACCAGTGTACATGTTCCAGTCTAACCAGAACTGAAAGACAGGACTGGGGTCATGATATTGGGGGGTGGGGAGTAAGGAGAGAAGGAAGCTTCAAAGAGCCAGAGGAATATTGTGTTTCATCCGTGCAATACTGCGCCCTGGTGAACTCAACCCTTCCTTGTGACTCTTCTGTGAGGGGTTGTCCTATGGTCTACAGATGAGTTTGGGGTCTCTGCTTCGACTCCTCTCATTCTCAACAATATTGTTTGTTTATTTTCTTTATTTTCTGGTGATCCTGTCAACACTTCATGATCACATAGACACTGTGCTACTCCAAGTGGGCTTATTGGTTTTCTGCTAGATAGCCACTTGTTTAAGTTCAAGCATTTAAGACCCCAGATGCTCTGTCTTTTGATAGCCTGCACCATCAGCTTTTTCACCACATTTGCTCATGTATCCATTTTGTCTTCAGCGGTCATTTTGGGAGGATGAGCATCACAGAATGCCAGATTTTAGAGCAAAGTGTGCTTGCGTTGTGGGAGAGCTTGAGCTAGAGGCTCAAAGTCTGCCCAGTCACTTAATGTATTGTCATATAAGTATATGTACATAGGCCAGTGCCTCTATTTTTATGAATCAATATATTTACATGAGTACGCACATGTTTATGCCTGTATCCATCGCTCTGCTTCCCAGATATTTCCTATTTCCGTTCACCTTCCTCCTGCCTCCCCCCACCCCCATGCTTGCCCTTTTTCTACCTCTTAGCAACCCCTCTCAGTTAGATTGTTGTCACCGCACTAGCACGGGGATCTCTACGTCCTCCTCGTCGTTGCTTGAATGCCTTAGTTGGCCCCCGTCTATGATGTTCCTTGCCCTTGCCTCCACCTACCCCCAGGTCTCTCTGGAGCCATTGGTCCTGTTGCTTTCTCCTCAAACTTGCTTCCCACACCTATCTTATATAGGTAGGCACAGCTACAATAACAGACAAAGCAAAAAGAAAACAAAAGAGTGCATAAAACGAGGGAGGGAAAGGAAGAGAAAACATAAAAAGCATACATAATTCCAGGTGTATTCTCTTACCTATATGACTATCTTCCCACCAGACATAGGGAGATAAAAAATTCAGTTATTATAGCCATTAATTGTTTCCTTTTGCTAATCTATGTATATAGATGAATTTCAAGATAAACTCTACCCTGCCAACAAATTTTTGAGAATATTTTATGGGTATTAAACTGATTTATTGACTCCCTGTCTCTCATAATGTCTTGAGTTCATATGGGTCGAGAAACTCATTCTAAGTTAGGCTTTTATGAAACTCCTAATCATATTATGTTTTTCTTTTCAGAATTAAGAGCAAGAAAGAGGAAGAACGCTATGCTGAAGAGCAGAGGATCCTAAGAATGAACTGTCCCGCAGAACCTTATTTAGAGGAAAAGATGAGTGAGATGTTAGCCCAATTACAACTTGAAGAAATAAAAGGAGAAAGAGAAAAACAGCAGCAGAGAAAAAGGGAATACCTAAGGTACTTTGAAAAGTTCTGCATGAAGTACTGACTTGGTGGGAAATCTGAGTTCTCTCAGTGTGTTTCTCACAACCTCCTTTAAAGTGTGTGCTTTCTCTTCCGGGGACACTGTACGGAGGCCTTCACAGTGGTCCAGTGTCTGCAGACTGCCCTACACTACAGCCTCTCACAGAACCAGGCTGTCCCGAACCCCGGTGATAGCGTTGTTTACCTTCATACAAAGAAGGCTGGGAAAGTGCCAACATCTGCATGTGGTGTGTGCCCAGGCCGATTTTGAGGGGTCTGTGCTGTGAGACCCAAAGTCCTCATGAGGTTGTCCACAACCGAAAACACGTCAGCAGGGCTTATTGTGGGGCCACGTGTGCTCAATGTGTCCGAGACAGGACCAAGCGCACTTTCCTTAGTGAGCAGCAGAAAATCGTCATCAAAGTGTTGAAGGCACAAGCTCAGAGTCAGAAAGCGAAATAAACACAAATGAAGCTTGTTGGAATAATAAATCAAATTACTTGTTCTGGTAAATAAATAAGTAAAGAGTGTGCTTTAAGGGATGAGTCAACCAGGGCACAGTAAAGCACTGATGAAACACACCATGTACCACAGGTTCCTCAAGGCTTCCTCACCCCCCACTGTCATGGCCCTCGTGAAGCCTTTCACTGCGGGATAGAGCGGAGGATGAATAAGAGACAAGAGCTTAGGACACACGGACTCCAGGAACAGGAATGAGAAAAGTGAGGAAGGGGGAATTGATCACAGTAATCAGCACAAAGCCACACACCCTCCAGGGAGACGAACTGCAGAAACCATGGAGGAAGGGAGACAGCATCAATGTAAGATATGGAGGGAGAGAAAAGAGAAGCACTGCTAACATGGGCTCAATAGCAAGTAAATGTCTAAAAATAATGGTGGTAACATGTACAAATGATACAATTGATGTATGGATTGTTAAAAGACTTGTAAGAGCCCAAATAAAATGATCTTTTAATAAATAAATAGTGTGTCTTTTCATGCTTTTCCATTAGTGAGGTATACAGGACTTCACCAAATTTCTTGATTTTCTAAATGCATTTTTCCTAGTTCTTTCCCTCAGTACAGAGCACATAAATATTAACAATTAAAGCTGGTAGTTAATTCAATCAGATGTATTGATTTAGTGAGTTCATTCATGCTCACTCTTCCTATTAACTAACTGCCTGATAATGCTGTATTTTTATAGATTTGTAGAAGCTTTGAGAGCCCAGATCCAGGAGAAAATGCAGCTGAATAATATTACTTTACCTCCCCTATGCTGTTGTGGTCCAGATTTTTGGGATGCTCATCCTGATACCTGTGCCAACAATTGTATTTTCTACAAAAATCACAGAGGTAAGTTTTTTGAAAGTTGAAGCCAGATGGCAATTTAAAATAACAATAATAGTAGTGGTACATGAACGTTTATTGAGTGCTTAGTATATGTGAAGAAGTCTAAGTTGCACTGACAGTGTTAGCCAAAACAAGGCTCCAGGGATCAAGGGAATACTGATTGAAATGTTTTGACAAGCTAATGAAACATAGGAAGCACTCACTCATCTGTTCCAGGAAATTTGAAGACAGCTAGTTGGCCGGCTGACTGCAAGAGATCTATATTTATACCCATTCCAAAGAATGGTGACCTAACAGAATGCTTTAAAGAGCAATATCATTAATATTATGTGCGAGTAATATTAATTGCTGAAGATCATCCAACAGTGGTTGCAGCAGTGCATTGACAGGGCGTTCAAGCCACATTTAGAAGAAGGCGTGGAACAAGGGATATCATTGATGTTTTCAGATGAATCTTAGCTTAAAGCAAGCAGTACCAGAAAGATGTTTACTCATTTATGTATTATGCCAAGCATTTAACTGTAAGAATCATAACAATCATAGTCCTGAGAAGACTAGAAATTCTAGAATACTTATTTGCTCATTCAGAACATGTACATGGATTGAGAGGCAGTTAGAGGAACAGAATCAGGGAATACTACATGACTTAAGATCAAGAATAGTGTTAGTCAGCGTTGTGTCTTTTCACTATACATATTCAATCTGTCTGCTGAGAGAAACTGGACTATGTAAAGAATGTAGCATCAAGTTTGGAGGAAGGTTTATTTTGACATGCAAATGGAATAGTCTTACTTGCTGAAAGTAAGGAGAACTTAGAGCGTTTGCTGATGAAAATAAAAGGGTGCAACCTTCAGCATGGATTAGAATTCAGTATAAAGAAAACCCAAATCCTCACTACTGGACCAGTAGGTAACATCATGATACATGGAGAAAAGGCTGAAATCAAGGATTTTGTCTTGCTTAAGTTTACAATAAAAGCTCAAAAAAGCATTAGTCAACAGATCAAATGACAACAGTGCACTGGGTAAATCTGCTGCACAGTCCTCTTTAGAGTACTGAAAGGCAAGATTGTTACTTTGAGGACTTAGGTGGGTCTAACTTAGGCTCTGGTATTTTCAATCACCTCATATCCATGTGAAAGTTGGCCGTTGACTAAAAAAGACCAACAATTAATACGTTTGAATTGTGCTAGGGAAGAATATTGAAAGTACCTTGAACTAACAAATCTGTCATGAAAGTACAGCCAACTTCTAATGGTGCTTAGAAGCAAAGGTATGCCGGTCGTTGGACATGCCAGGAGATACAAGTCCCTAGAAAAAGACATCGTGCTTGTTAAAGTAGAGAGACAGCAAAAAAGAACAATACCTGGATAAGATGAATTAACATAGTGATTCCAATAAGCTCAAATATAGCAACAATTATGCAGGTGGTGTAGGACTGGGCAGTGTGGCTCTTTCGGACATAGGGTCCTTATGAATTGGAACTGATCTCCAGTCAGTTCGGTACATCACTGCCCTCTGGTGGTTGTGGAAGCTACCCAGGCTTGCTCCTGGAGAGCCGCTGCTGGATTTGAACTGCCAAGTCCATGGGCCACAGTCCTGCACTCAACCACTACGCTACCGGGGCTCAGCCGAGTTGGAACTGATTTGATGGCAGCTACTAAAAACTCTTAGAACCTTTTTATATGAAAACCCCATGGAACTATAAAAATAATTACATAATGAGTTATATTTCTCTTTGATAACTGTTACCTTCATGTCTATATGTATATTAGAGAAATACTAACGGAGGAACAAATCTGAGAGAATTACTTAAAAGTTGACTTTACTTAATTTTGTACAAACCTTTGTTTGCAGCATATACTCGGGCTCTCCATTCAGTGATCAGTTCCTGTGATATACCTGAAGAAAATTCAACTCTTCGAACTGCGATCCGTAATTTTGCTTCCACATACAGACGGACTCTGAAAAATCTGTAATAAGAATCTGAAATCAACTGGTATTATTTCAGTATCCTCTTACAATCCACCTGGTTATTTAGGAAAAGTAAGAAGGTGTCTGAGACGTGTAATTCTGAAAAGAAAAGCTGTCACATATAACAGCTATTTCTATAATTGGTCCTAACCTTTGTCAGACTCTGCCTCATGACAAAAATTGAAAGGTGACTTCCAAACGGATCCCCTTTGTTTTTGAACACCCCACGTTTTTGAACACCCCTAGGCATTTATTACTGTTAGTTTTTCTACTTGTGAATTATAATTGGAGATGATAAGTATCTAAATTTGATGCACATTTTCTCCTAAAAATTTGTTTTTTTTATTGCCTCTTTCCAAATTCAATGGCAGTATATACACAAAGCTCTTTAATTTAAACTTTATGATTCTTATAGCCAAAAAAGAGAAAGACTAGCAAACACTTTGTCTTTTGAGCATCTTCTATGTGAAATAATTGTGATATTTCAAAAAGTAAATTGAAGGCAAAGTGAGTGTATTCCCGCCATACTACTCCATCTTTAAAATAATCTGGTAAATGGTATGCATGAAAAGCATGAAATAAAAATTATCTTTAACATGAATTTGGGTTTTTCTTGTTATTTCCTGTCAAAATGTGATGAAATAAGACAGATATTAATAATTACTTCTGCTTTTTCTAATGTTATAATAGTGAATAAGGACTTTGGCTATAACTCTAAAAATGTCATTGAAAATAAGAATCACAGTTACTTGTGTGACAAGATTCACTGGTTATTACTAAATTACTTTTCCAATTGAGTAAATATCCTTGAAGCAATTTCATCGAGTCAGCCTTTAAGATTTATAATGTTAAGGTTATTGTGATAATTCATATGTCATTCGGTTTATTCATTTAAAGTATAGAATTTGGTGATTTTTAGCATAATCACAGGGTTTCACAACCATTTATCACAATAAACTTTAAGATATTCTCATCACCCCACAAAGAAACTCCTGTCCCTACTCAGAGTTGCTCTCTTTTTACCGTCATTCTCTTTATCTATAAAGTTGTTTACTCTGGACTTTTAATATAGTGGAGTCATACAAAATGTGGTCTTTTGAATGGTGTCTTTCATTGAGTACAATGTTTTCAGGTTCCATTTATGTTGTAGCATTTGTCAGTACATCCTTCCTTTATATTGCTCAATAGTAATTAACTATCCATTTGTTAGCTAGTAGACATTTGGGTAGTTTCTGTTAGGCAGAAACAGGAACTGGTAGAGCAGGCAAGTGGAGCAACACCTTGAGGAGAGTGCTCACCTGTGCACAGCAACCCCTGATGACGGCCTTGGAAGCCCCGACTCAGTTGGATGGCCGCTCTAAAGCTTTGTTACATTGTCACTCAGTTCTTACTGCCTACCTTCCAGAGCCGCCAAACCACAATGGAAAATTCCCCAAACTGCCCCTACCCCAGAGCAGTACTTTAAAAACCTTCTCCTCTCTCCTGGGCAGCACTTCTCTGGCCCCAACACAGAGACCTGGGAGCTCTGAAATAAACCTTTAAAACTGTTTCCTGCCTTTGCCTTTTTTCTTCTTCTCCCCCCCCCTCCCCGACCAAATCAACTTTACATTTGGTGCCAGGAATGAACCAGGGACCTTTGCGCCATTCCGTTTTCCTTTTCTCCCCTTCATGAGTGCTAGAGTTTCATTTGCTTTTTATACAAAACCTGACCATAACTCTTTCTCAGTCCCCATTTCTCAAGCCCCAAACCTCATTACCCACTCGAACGCAGTCCCCAGCTTTCATTCATGCACAGATGTTGTTGAGACCCTAGCTTCCCCCCGACAGCATTTGAGGGACCAGCCTTTCCTCGAAGATGATTTCACTCTGTTCGTAGATAGAAGCTGAAGTGTCGACACTCAGGACCACTGACGACCCTCATATGTAGTAGTTCTACTAACTGATAAAGAGTCAAGGTCGCTCGATTGCCAGAAGGAACGACTTGCCAAAAAGCCGTACTCAGCATCCTAACCGGAGCCCTAAACATAGCCCAAAGCAGGGGTGCTCACACTTTTCCAGCACACGAGCTACTTATAAAATGATCAAGTCAAAATGGTCCACCAACTACAGCAGTGCAAAACATTTGTATTTATTATTACACGTATTCATGAAAGTATTGAGAATTCCTTATAGGTATAATGTATGTTTATGTACCTTGCACAATCACATGAGTTCATATTGCACAACACTGCACAATTCACTATGTACATTTTTTGTCGTGACCTGAGTTGACTCTGGTCACGTGCACTGAATGGGATGAGCCAGGGATGCACAGTTTGGACAGTAGCTGCTGACAGCCAGCCTCAAGCACACGTCAAATGATCATCAAATGCAGTCTGCTGGATAGCAAGGCAGTTCACATCCCCAGTTTATTGGCAGAGGGGAGCCTGAATCCAGGTGTATTTTCTCTGCTTTTCATTTAACTAAAAATCTTTTTTTTTAAGATTAGTCAAAATGGGAGATAAAAGGATATGGCATTTTAATGTAGCTGCAGCTGTCATAATTGACTTTACAATGCTCTCTGCCTGGAAACATGGCTATTTACTTCCCTCAACCATGGTCAGAGGGGATTACCTGAGGCTTATCCATGTGTGAACACAACAAGTGGATTTTGACCTTTCACTGTCATCCACAGCCTTCTGCAAACCAGGTGCTCACAATGTAACCTCTGATACTATTGCTTCCTTCAGACGTGGATTTTATTATTTATAATCCTTGGATCACACAGGTGGTGGGCTTCTTCCATATGAATTTAATAGATAACCTTGCTTGGGTGGCTGCTTGTTTTAAGACAAGTCTTCAAGACCCCAGATGCTATTCTTTCTGATACCAGGCATCTAATTTTTTGCACTACACTTTGGTGTTTTTTGTAGTACCCATATCTCCAGTGATCTCTTTTTAAATAGTTTTATTAGCACTTCATCCACATATCTTACGACAACTTAAGAGTTCAATCATTTCAAGAATAGTTGTTTATTTGGGAGGGAGTGGGGATGGGGGAAAATTGATTAAGAGTTCAAGGAGAAAGTAAGCGTTTAAAAGAATAATGATGGCAGCATATGTAAAAATATGCTCATCCAATTGATTTATGGATTGTTATAAGAGCTATAAGAGCCCCCAGTAAAATATTTTCTAAATAAGAAAGCATTATAAAAATTGTATTTAGAACATTTTCTTGTACTCATTGGTATTTGTGAGATTTTTAGACATTTGTATTAGCACCTAATCTACATATAATACAATTCAATAGTTTAATCATTTGATCATATCAAGAAAAATTGTAGTTTTTCTTACCACAATCAATTTTAGAACAATCCCTCATCCCCATGGTTAAATTGCCTTGTGTAAATAAATTGTGTGATCACAAGTAGTTCTAGTACTTTTCACCCCTCTCCCCAAATCCCCCTCACCCTCCTATCTCCCAGTCCTCACCCTACATGCCCTATAACCCCTTTCCTCAGCTGTGCATCCACTCCTTCACAAACTGGAAAATCTAATAGAAATTTTTAAAAATTGAAATAGAATGGTGAGAAAAAATAATAAAAAAGATAAAAATACAAATAATGTGTCAGAAAGGACCCCCTTCAATATTTAAAAAGCCAGGGAAGAAAAAAATTTGTGTCATGGAACATGCAAGAGAAACTTGCACCTAGCACAGATTCAGGTGGGAACAATGGGGATGTCAACTTACCAAGTTCAACCCAGCAAAATCAAGGTTACAAGGAACTCTAAGGCTATTCCAGAGGCTTGCCTGTGACTAGTGGGGGGGGGGGGGGCGGCTGCCATTGTTTTAATGTAACTAGTTACTCTGCAGATGGATTTGGAGTTCTCATTGTTCTCTATAACCTTCTGCCAATTGTGTCTTCATAATGTTATATCTGATACCTTTCCCTTTTTCATATTTGAATTTTGTCATTGTCATTGTTGGATCACACAAGCGGGTGTGCTTCTTTCATGTGGATTTAGCTAACTCCTTAGATGGATGTGGTTTGCATACAAGCCTTTGGGATCCCAGACACTGTTCTGATTGATAGCTCTGCGCCACTGCTTTCTTCACCACACTTCGCTATGACATCCTTATTGTCAGTGATCATTTCATGAAGGCATCGAGCAGGGCTATGTGATCAGAGCTGACTGTTCTTGGACTGGGTCTAGAGTTCAGTAGGAGTCCAGGATACAGCTTCATGTCCATGAGATATGCAGAACTTGGTTTTACTTTGGTGGCCAGAATATGACAAAATCAAAACTCCCAAAGACCAACTCTACCAGTAACAGCAACAAACAAACCAACAAAGAAACAGGTGTGGTTGGATGAAGCTACAGGCAAGAAAACAAAAACCCATAGAAACAAAAAAGAACAACATTGTGAATCATCCCCCTGGGATATAGCGTGATTGCATTAATAACATAAAATATCTCCCAATGACTCAACCCTCTGGACACCGTCTGTATGAGGAGTCTAATGAGTGCATTTCCTCCTTGAGCTGCAACCCATGAGCTGTTGGCCTATACAGTTCGATCTCCCATTCCATTGTGCTCTGTTTAAGTTCTGTATAGGAATTGGTGTAAAGGCCAGGAGACCTTCCTGGATTACTTCCTCCAAATGCAGATCCCTGCCCAGCAAATTGAAACCTTACATTGCCTCTTGCGAGGTGGGCATTCAGGTACTAAATACATGGTGATTCTGGGTCCCTTACCATTGGACATCCATCAAGCCCTGGGTTTCCCCCTAAGTCCAATGACTGCCAATTCCATAGTCCCAGATCAACCCCTCTGCTTCCTCTTCCATCCAAGTACCCCATTCCTCAGTCCATGGGTGCATTTAATTCAAGACAGGTCTCAGTTCATTCAGCTGGGCCTCTGTTAAGTCCTGGTATAGCCCCTGCATTATGCCAGGCTGCCTACAAGGTCAGCTTTCATGATCAGCATGGTGATTAGTCCATGGTATGGTTCACCAAAGCATGGGTATAAATGTATATATAGTGGCCACCCAGAAACATAAGATCTAGTCCATTGTCTCCCTGGATTCCCTCCATTGTTATGCATCCCTTCCTGATGTTAGGTTACTTCCCCCAAATGCTTCACCATACTCACCGACAGAACTATCAGTGTCTCCTCCAAAATGTAGATGCTCCTCTCCCCTGATCTGAACTTGATTTTCCTGCAAGATTTTCCTTCCATTCATGAGGGGTGAAGGAAGAGGGGTGGGCATTGATTTGCTCCAGCCTTGTCTCAGTGTTGTATAGCCTCAAGTTGATGGTCATTTCCCATTTCCCCCCTCTTGAAGTAGTGACAATCTTCCCATATTGTTTCTAGAAAATAGCTCAGTAAACTGTAAGGACATATCTGACTTCAGACTAGCCAAAGAAGAAACACTATCATGAGGCAGAAGTCAGACAAACATCTACTCTCCATCTTTATGATTTGTTTCTCCAGTACCCCACTCTCAGTACCATAATGTGTTCATCCGGGTAGACTCAAAAAACAAATTCATAAACATATAAGGGAAAGGTTTATATACAAGAGGAATGGAACATTGAGAAAGCATCCCAACCCAGTCCAGTTCAAGGTCATAAATCCGATATTAGCCCATATGTCGGATACCAGACTATCAAACTCCTTCCGACTCATGAAGCATGTGCAATGTCACCAGGACAATCACAGGCCAGTGAGTGCACAGTCTTGTGTATTCAGTGGCAGTAGAAGCATCTCTACCCTTGCAGGGGTCTCCCCATGGCCTACCAAGCATCTCAGCACTGGCAGGAATCTCCACATGGCTTCTCCAGCCCCAGAGGTTTGGTTCCATCTGGGTAAGCCCATGTGTCTTCTCCTCCGGCTCTTCCAGTCTCCAGGAATCAGGATCTATCGGCATGCTGTCATCTCATCTTGTCAGTAGAGAGGGACTCTTACTGTCTCCCAGGGACTGAGTCTCTAGTCTCTCCCCTCCATGGGGGAAATATGAGATTTCCCAGAATTCTTGAAGAAAGCCATGCCCACACAGAGATCTTATTGGCTATCTCCAAATTGACAGATTAGACTCCACCCCTACACTCTCAGTCATGAAATTGACATCCAGTACATGACCACCACAAACACCATCTGTTGAAGAAGTTATCTTTCTCCATTGGATATTTCTAGGTCCTTTGCCAATGATGCTTGTAAGCGGATGCACTTCTGTTTGAATATTCTGTTGTGACACATTGGACTATGTTTCACTCATTGTTACCAGTACCAGACTGTTTTGACTACTATGGCTATATGGTAGGTTTTTAGGTTGTGCATTGCTAGGCCTCCTATTGGTTCTTTTGAAGAAGTTATTTGCTTATGGGCCTTTTGCCTGCCTGTATGAAATTGGTAATTAGTCTTTCCATTTCTTTAAATAATTTATTTGGGATTTGAATTGATATTGACTTGTATCTATAAATAGTTTTAGGCAGTACTGTCATTTTTACAATGTTATGTTTGCTTATTTATAAGCATGAGATAGTCTTCCATTTATATAGGTCATTTTTAAATGCTTGTAGTAATGTTCTGTAGTTTTCCATAATTCATTTCATTTTTTTTGACATTACTGCCCTCTGGTGGTAGGAGTAGGAGGCCCAGCCTTTGCTCCTGTGGAGCCGCTGCTGGAATTGAACCTCCATCCCAGTGGGCCACAGTCTCATGCACAACCCCTACACCACTGGGGCTCAGCCTATTCATTTGATTCTTTAGTTAAGTTTATTCCTGTTTTTCATCTTTTGTGTGATTATTATAAATGGTACTGATTTCTTAATGTCTTTTTTTAGCAGTCTTCCTTGGCATACAGGAATCCTATTGGTTTATGGTTATTAACTGTATCCTGCTATTTGCCAAATTTCTTGACATTTCCAGCAAGCTTTTTGTGGAGACTTTTGGGGTTTCTTTATATAGGATCATATTATCTGCAAAGAGCAAGAGTTTCACTTCTTCTTTGCCTATTTGTAGTCCCTTGATTTCTTTTTGCTGTCTGATGGCTGTAGCTAAAATTTGTGGCATGGTATTGAAAAAGAATGGTGATAGGGAACATCCTTGCCTGTTCCCAGTTTTCAATGGGAATAATTATAGCTTTTCCCCATTGAGCATGATACTGGCTGTTGATTTCTCATACGGTGTTGAGGAATTTTCCATATATTTATATTTTGTTAAGTGTTTTGAACAGAAATGGGTGTTGAATATTGTCAGATGCCTATTCTACGTCTATTGTTATCTTGTGGTTTTCATTACTTGCCTGATTTATGTGGTAGATTACATTGTTTTGAAACATTGAACCATCCCTGCATACTTGGAATGAATCTTATTTGGTCGTGGTGAATTATTATTTTTCATATGCTACTGTATTCTATTGACCACGATTTTTTGGGCGATTTTAGCATCTGTATTCATGAAGGATATTGGTCTATACTTTTTGATCTTTGTGGTGTCTTTGCCGGATATAGATATCATTTTATGTTGGCTTCATAGAATGAGCTTTGGAATTTGTTGTCTTTTTCTATGTTCTGGAAAAGGGTTTGTAGTATTCGTTATCAGATCTTCTTTGAATATTTTGTAGAATTACCCTGTAAAACTGCCTAATCCTGGGATTTCCTTGGTTGGTAGTTTCTTAATGACCTGTTTCTTCTTTTGTTATGGGGCTGGTGAATTTTTCAATATCTGTATGCATTAATTTGAGTTGTAGGTGGTGCATTTTTAGGTATCTGTCCATTTCTTTTAAATTGTCAAATTTGAGTACAGTTTTTCAGAGTGTGTGACTATTCTTTCTATTTCATTTGGATCTGTTGAAATGTCACCTTTGTCATCTCTGATTCTGGGTATTTGCAGCTTCTCTCTTTTTCCTTTGCTAAATTTGCCAGTGGCCTGGTTATTTTGTTAATCTTTTAAAAGAATCAGCTTCTTGTCTTGTTGATTCCCTCCCCCACCCCCTGCTTTTTTTTTTTGTCTTTCATATCACTTATTTCTGCTTTTTATTCTTAGGATATTTTTTCTCCCTTTATTGGAAAAGTTGTGTTGTTGTCCATGTTTCAGTTCCTAGAGGTTTTGTGTTAAAGTGTTGGTTTTAGATTTCTCCTCTTTTTACATGTGTGTGTTGATGACTATAAACTGGCCTCTGAGTACTGCTTTCTCTGTACCCCAAAAGGTGTTGATATGTTGTTTTATCCTCATTTGTCTCAATACACTCCTTTATTTGCTTTAATACCCAGTCAATTTTTAGTACTATGCTGTTCAAGAAGATTTATTGTAGGATCTCAGTTTTTAAATACTTGTTGAGGCATGATTTGTAATCTAGTATGTGGTCTATTCCTGAAAATGTTCTGTGTGTGTTGGAGAAGAATGTATATTGTTGTTTTGTTAGATGAAGCATTCTGTATCTCTATGAGGTCGTTTTTATTGATTATGTTATTGAGTTTTTCTGTGCCTCTGTTGAGTGTTCTGTCTTTACTTGGAATGGTGAGTATTATTCCAGGTAAACTAGAGAAACAAATTCCTGAACATTCATATGTATATAAGAAAGAGCTTTATATACAAGAACAATTGAACATTGACAAAACATCCCAACTGAGTCTAGATCAAGTCCATAAGTCTGATATTAGTCCATTTTCTGATCTTTAAAGTCCTCTTCAAACTCATGAAACACATGCAATGGCACTGAATGCAGGAAGATCAAAGGCTAGTGGATGGGAAGATTTGTGGATCCAGTGGCAATGTAAGCATCTCAGTGCTGGCATGGGTCTCCATGTGGGTTGTCCAGCTCAGGGCACTAACATAGGGAGTGAGTGTTTGTCCTTCTTCCAATGAGCTATTTTATCTCTAGCACCTCTAAATGAAGTCATCAACCTGTGATCTGATTGACAGAATAAACTCCACTCCTTCATTCTTTAGCCTCAAAGTGACAACAGATGGTATGCAACTATTATACAGTGTATTAAAGTTTCCTGTTATTATTGTTAATGTGTCTATATCCTTTTTTGGTTCTGTGAGGATTTCATTTGATTGATGTATTTTGAGGGCCTTTCATTGGGTGCATATAATAAACTATGTTTAATAAAGTTATTGGTTGCTGAGCTACTGTTCCCTTTATTATGTATTTTCTGTGACTATCTTTTATTATGTTGCTTGCTTTGAAATCTATCTTCTCAGAAATTAATATTGCTACCCCTGATTTCTTTTGCTTGCTCTCTGTTATGCTTTCGTCTATCTCTGATTTTTAATCTATTCATTTCGTTGTTTGTGAGCTGTATTTCTTGTAAGCAGCCTAGTGAGTTTTTGTTTCTTATGCATTCTGCTACTCTCCATCTTTTTACTAGTGTATTTAGTTCATAAACCTTTAGCTAAATTATTGATATGTGTGTATTTGTTACTGTCGTTATGCTTTATATATGTGTTATGTGCTTGTGTGTATGTTGTGTTTAATATTTTCTTCCTGTGTTGTTTCCTTGCTTTGGGCGTGGCTCTATGTGTGCTGATTTTTGTAAGGAATTGTCTTATACATTGGTTTCAGGTTTTGTGTGTTGTTTGCTGTTGTTTTTTGGCTATAGTACTTCATTGAGAATTTTTTTTTTGTAGTGGTGGTCTTGTTTTTGTGAATTCTTTTAGTTTCTCCTTGTCTTGAAATACTTTTATTCCTTTATCATATTTGTTGATAATTTTTCAGGATACAGGATTCTAAATGAACAGTTTTTTTCTTCTAGTATTCTGTATGTGTCACTCCATTGTCTTCTTACCTGCATGGTTTCTGCTGAGAAATTTGAGGTGATTCTAATTGACGCTTTATATGTAATTGATATTATTTCTCTGGCTTCTTTTAGAATTTTTGGCCTTGTAGTTGATGATAGACATCTTGCCTATAATATGCAGGGAGTTTTCCTTTGGGGGTCTCTTCTGGGTGGCGTTCTTTTGGCTTCCTGAATAATTAATCTTTCCCTCCTTTATACATTGAAGAACATTATCTGGCAAGAGTTCTTGGACTATTCTCTATGTCTAATCTTTTTCTTCTACCTCTTTTGAAATCTCTGTAAGACGCAAATTGTTCCTCTTAATTATATCCAATGTTCTCACACTTTTCTCAGTCTCTCTTGCATTTATGTTATTTGTTCCCTTACGGTGGAATCTACAGAACTGTCTTCTAACTCACTAGTTCAGATTTCCATCTCTTTAATTTCTCCGTTCTTTTTTTAAACTTTTTTGTCAAAGCTTTTATTGGCACATAATCCATATAACATGCAGTTCAACAGTTATGAGTGTTGTGATCATTACCACAGACAATTTTAGAACATTTTCTTCTTTCTTGTTCTTGTTGTAATTAACTCCCTATTTCCCCCAACTTCCTCTGCCATTCCACCAAGAAACTATTAGCTCAGTTATTGTCTCTAACAATGTACCTACACTAGATTTTATACAGAAAAACATGCAAAAACAATAATAAGAGATGAAAGCAAAAACATACCAAACAAAAACCTAACAACAATAATAAAATAAAGCAGAGGCAACCCTCAACAGAAAAGGAAGTAGAAAAGATTTAAAAACCTGGACCAAATTTAAAATTGGTAAAAAGAGAAATCAAATGACAAGGTGTTAAATCATTTTCAATGATTCACTTTGCAATGTCCCCTGCAAGTCTCTTCATATTCCTCATCCTTGGTCAGAGGGGATTCACTCTTGAATTCCCTCCATCCCACCTTCTTTCCACCCTCCAGCAGCTCCAATCCAACCATCGGGCTGAAGGGGCTCAACCATCTTGGTCTCCCCACATCCCCAGCTCCCCGTTCCACTAGTAAACCCTCTCCAGTCCATCTGGATTTGTGGGGTAGAGTTGGGACCATGATGGTTGGGGGGTAGGAAGGCTTCAGGAACTAGAGGAAATTTGTATGCATCATCATTGCCCGGCTGCCCCTTGACTGGTCTGTCTCCTCCCCGTGACTGACCTGTAAAGGGGTGACCAATTATCCACCAGTGGGCCTTATGTTCCCATCCTTTCTTCCCCTCATTTGTAATGATGAGATTCTTGTTCTTTGATGCTCGATACCTGATCCCTTCGGCCCCTCTTGCTCACACGTGCTGGTGTGCTTCTTCCATGTGGACTTTGCTGTTTCTGCGCTGAAAGGTGATTCGATTATCTTCAAGTCTTTGAGACTCCAGACATTCAATCATTTGGTAGCTGAGCACCATCGTTTCTCCTACTCTGCCTCTGTATCCATTTGTCTTCAACAATATCGGGAGTCAATTGGTCCATTGATTTTAGTTTTTGTTCTTTGATGCCTGATGCCAGATTGTTTCAGCACTTCATGATCGCACAGGCAAATGAGCTTGTTCTATGACTCATGCTACCACATGGTCTACACATGTCCTCAATGAGCACAGTGATATGTATGTTTTGCCTAGACCTTTCACCACTGTGGGGCCACGCTGGCTGTTGTGTTTCTTCTGTGTGGGTGTGGTCTCTCCCCAAGTAAATGGTCTATTGTTTATCTTCAGGCTTTTAAGACCCCAGATCATATATCCTGTGATGGCTGAGCACCATCAGCTTTCTTCACCACATTTGCTTGTGCACCCATTTTACTTCAGTGATTGTGTTGGTTCATCTAACAAGGTGTTCTTGCATTGAGGGAGCACCAGGGTGAGGGCCCATGGTCCACTTTGCTACCATAGTACTTGACCTATAGATATGTTCTTAAATTTATTCCCACCCTATACTAGATAGTTGTATTTATGTATGGACAGACCTGTTTAGATCTCTGCAAGTGCCCTTTGCCCTCTAGCTCTTCCCTCTATTTACTTCCATCTCCCTCCTCTCCCACCAACACGTTCCACCTTCATTGGTGTTTCAGTGTTTCCTCACAGATTCATTGTCCTTGCTTACTCCTGACCAGGCCTCCCACACCCAGCTTTCCATTGATTCCAGACCACTTGTTGCTCCTCAACCCCCATCCATGTGTTTGTCCACACCCTCTTCTCCAACCCTCCCTCGTGCCCCCAGGAATCACTATTTGCCCAGTCCTTTCCGTAGCGCATTGGGTCTCCAGAGGGATGTATTTCTCTGAGCATCATGTGTCGGCGTGGAGCTTGGACCAGCTCTCTTCCTCTTCCTTCCTTCTTGCTTTTGTCCCTGTGGGTGTGGGATGATGGCCCCTCCCCCAACCTGTTCTCTGCCACACCCACTTCTAGGAAAGGAGTCCATCTGACTTTGGTTATGGCTGGCTCTGTAGTTCTCTCTCTTCTTGCATCCTTCCATGCATCTCCGCTGTCATCATGATTGGGTGCTTTGTGGTAGGAACTTCTTGCCCACTCTGGTTTCTGTGGAGACAAGCCCAGTACTCTCCCCCTGGGTGGAATAATGCCCCGCTCCCACTTTTGAACTCCCTTTTATCTCCCTGTGCCTTCCACCCCCTCATCCTTTTCCCATTACTGTGTTGCACCCAACGTGTACCTCCCTTGGTTTGGTCCTCCCTCCTCCCCTTACCCTACATCTTGTACCAACTGTTATGGTATAGGAGTCTTCTCTTTTATACTCACCATACTGTTTCTACTTACTTCAGGCAGCTCATGCAGTACTTATCCTTTTGTGATAGACTGGCTTCGCTCAGCATAATTTCCTCCAGCTCTTCCCATGTAGAGATGTGTTTCATGAGCTTGTCAGAGCTTTTGAGTGAGGCATAGTACTCCATTGTGTGTATGTGCCAGAGTTTGTTGATCCATTCATCTACTGATGGAAATTTAGATTGTTTCCAACTTTTTGCGATTGTGAATTGTGCTGCAATAAACATTGGCCTGCATACCACTGGCTGTGATTTATTTCTTGTCTCTTCTGGATGTATGCCCAATAGTGGGATAGCTGGATCATAGGGTAGCTCAACTTCCATTTTCATTAAATATCACCAGACTGCTTTCCATAGCGGCTATTACATATCTACATGCCCACCAGCAATGTAGAAATGTTCCTATTTCACCACATCCCCTCCAGCATTTGTTGCACTCTGATTTTCTGATCTGGGCTGGCCTAAAGGATGTTAGGTGATATCTCATGGTTGTCTTGATCTGCATTTCTCTAATGACTAGTGAGCGGGAGCATTTTCTCATATGTTTATTAGCCATATGGACCTCCTCCCTAGTGAAACTTCTTTTCATTTCTTTTTCCCATTTCTTCAAAGGGTTATCTCTTCTACTCTTCTTGCAAGAAATGAGGCTATTGTAGATTTTTGTAATAAGCCCTTTTTCTGTTGTATCGTTGCTAAAAATCCTCTCCCAGTCTGTGGGTTGCCTGGCTACCTTTGATGTACACATGTGTTTTATTCTTTAAGTCCCATTTATCAATTTTAGGTTCCCTGCCTTTGTACCCTGTCCTAATGCAGTTAGCCTTTGTATTCCCTGTGTCAAAGTTCTTAGATTTTTTCCCGATTCTCTCGCTAATGGTTATGATGGTTTGTGGTTTTACTTCCATGATCCACCTCGAGTTTGTTCTTGTGCATGGGGTGAGGTAGAGATCCTGATTCATTTTTCTGCATGTAGATTTCCATTGTCTCCAGCACCATGTGTTGAAGAGGGCATCACCCTCCCATTTGATGCTTTTGGGGCCTTTGTTGAAAATCAGTTGTCTATATGCTAATGGTTTTATTTCTGCGTTTTTTATTCTTTTCCACTGATCTGTGTCTCTATCATTATGCCAGTACCATGCTGTTTTGAAAACTGTGACTTTGTAGTAAGTGTGAAAATCAGGTAAAGCCTACCCTCTGATTGTGTTCTTGTCCTTTAGGAGATCCCTGTTAATTCTGGGCTTTTTCCCTCTCCATATCTAATTGGTTGTCAGTTTTTCCAGTTCTCTGAAGAAGGTCATTGGTATTTGGGTTGGGATAGCGTTGAACTTATAAAGTGTCCTGGGTAGGATTGACATCTTTACTATACTGAGCCTACTAATCCATGAGCATGGGATATTCCTCCATTTGTGGAGATCACTTTTCATTTCCTGGAGTAGGGTTTTGTAGTTTTCCTTATATAGATCTTTTGTTTTTTTGGTTAGATAGATCCCAAGATACTTCAGTTTATTCTTGGCTATTGTAAATGGTACTGTTTTCTTGATCTCCTCTTCTGTGTTCTTGTCAGATGCGTAGAGCAGAGCAATAAACTTCTGTTTGTTGATCTTGTATCCTGCCACTCCTCCACCCAGCATGTGGTCAATTTTTGAAAATGTGCCATGTGGACTTGAGAAGAATGAGTATTTTTTTTTTGCGTTTGGATGGAAGGCCCTGAATATGTCTATCATATTAAATCATCTTATTGTGGCATTTAGTCCAATAGCCTCTTTGCTGAGCTTCTTTCCCGAAGATCTGTCTTTCTCTGATAGTGATGTGTTAAAGTCTCCTACTATAATTGTTGAACCTGTAACATCTTTTTTCATGTTCTGAATAGTCTGTTTGACAAATTTCATGGGTCTCTCATTTGACGCATATATATTTATTATGCTCACTGGTTCCTGGTGAAGCATACCCTTGAGCACTATAAAGTTCCCCTTCTTGTCTCTTTTTATATCCTGAACCTTGAGGTCTGTTTTATCTGAGATTAGGATTGCGATCCCTGCTTTTTTTGATTCACCATTAGCCTGATATATCCTCCCCCAGCCTTTTAATCTTCGTTTATTCTTGTCTGGAAGCTTAAGGTGTGTTTCCTGTAGGCAACAGATTGAAGCATTATCCAACCAGTCAGCCAATCTTTTAATTTTAATGATGGAGTTCAGACCATTGACATTTAGAGTTATGACCCCAATCTGTGGGTTCATTGCTGGCCTTTTGTGTTTTTTGGTGTGTGTGTTTTCTTATTCCCCTTTTCACATCTCTGCTGTGTTTTCATTGGGGGCTTCTTTATTGATGTTTTCTACTTGTGGTCATATGTTCTTGGTGATTGAGGTTAGTCTGTTGGCTCTCGGATTAGGCTGGAGTATAGGATGTTCTGTTTGGGCTTGGTGTGTGTTGGTCTTATGGCCATAGTGAGTCAGCAAGGATTTTCCTCAGAGTTGGGTGTCTCACAGCATATTCTTGGAGTTTTTCCTTATTTTGGAAGACCCTTATTTCCCCATCTATCTTGATAGATAGCTTTGCAGGGTAAAGCAGGTGTTGTTTTCCTTCAACATCTGGAAGATATTGGTCCAGTCTCTTCTACTCTTCATGGTTTCTGTTGATAGATCTGCACATATTCTTACCTCAGAGCCCTTATATGTGACCATCCTCTTTTCTCTTGCTGCTTTCAGGATCTTCACTTTTTCCTTGAAGTTGGACAGTTTAACTATTATATGCCTTGGTGAGGTCTTCCTGAGGTCTTGGTGTCCTTTCTGCTTCCTGTTTGATAGGCTGGTTCTCATTCATTAGGTTGGGGAAATTTTCGTTCAGAGATTCCTTTGTTAAATTAGCTGTTGATTTCTTCACCGTATCTTGTTCTGGTAAGTCAATGATTTGGATGTTGTTTCTTTTCATAGCATCGCTCATTGATCTCAGGTTTTCCATTGTCTCTTTTAGTATCTTACTTGATTGTTTTTCACATTTATTAAGGTCAACCTGGTTGTCTTCAAGATCGCTGATACAAGTCTCAGCCTCATCTAATCTGTTCGTGATATCAACAACCCTGCATGCAGCTTCTGCTATTTCCCCTGTTAACTCCCATATTTCCCTCTTGTGTTTGATCCTCATTCCCCCTATTGTGGACTTCATCCCTTCTATTGTGTCCTTCATTCCCTCTATCGTTGCATCCTTTGTCTGTGTAAATTCCTTCATCTCTTTTATTTCTCCTATCAATCTTCTAAGAATTTCTTTTTGTGGCAGAACCATATCAGATTCTTCTATGAGTGTGATGAGATCTGTTGCTGTGGTTCATCTTTCTTGTTTACTTATTAGTATTGATGTTATATTCTGTTGTTTACGTGCTGTTTTTGAAGAGGGTGGTGCCATGTTCCTCAGTTTGTACCAAAGGCTCTTGTGTAGTTTCAGAGTGATTAGCGCTGGATCACAGGGTGCCTGTGTTTTACTGTTTTACATTCCCAACCACAGACTTCCACATTGCACAGTGCGGCAGACTCCCCAGCACCAGACTCCCAGTCACACAGGACAGCCAACCCAGGTTCTCAGCTGCCAGGGTCACAGAAGTTAGACTAAGGCCCTGGACCAGACTTAATGAAACCTTGCTCCCCTACAGACTCCTGTGCACACAGGCTCCTAGAGATAGCGAATGAAGAGCTCTGGCTGTAAGAGCTCAATCTCAGCCCTGCCATGGAGGCAGGCTGCAGCTCTCTGAGAGCTGCAGTTCCGACCAAGCAGCAGTCCGCAGTCCAATAAGCCGCAGTCCGATAAGCCGTGGTTCCACTAAGCCGACTGCGGTTATGACTTAGCCGTGAATCCAACCCAGCCACAGATCTGAACAACCTGCGCTTCCGACTAAGCCACTGTTCCAACCAAGCCACGGACCCTGAGGAGACAGTGCCCTGGGCCTGTCCAAACCTTCCTGGAAGCAACCGTTACAATGGCAGGTCAATCCCGGGCCGGTCTTCACTGTGGCAAGGCCAAAACCCCAGAACACAGTGAATCTGTTCCCACCTAACTTATGATGACCCTCCCGTGATCTGGTAGCACTAAAATTCTCCTTCAGACACTTTCCCTGGGCTGATCCCGTTCTGGTTGTCTCTGGTGCGTGTTACACAGTCGCCATCTTGTCCATTGTCTCTCTGTTCTTTTATAGTATCATGCTGTTCATTTATAGTGTTGTTTCATTCTGCTACAATAGTGTTTGATCTTTGTTTCTGTTTTGAGTTTCTCTAGTGAGATGGCTAACTTTTCTGTTGTTCCACGTTTTTTCTCAGACTCCTCCTTCAACTGTTGCATGAGTGCTATCATCATCCTTTACTTTTTTTGATATACCCATAGTCTGTTCAATTTTAGATATTACATTTGAACCTGCTTGGTATCCAGTTACCCGTTTCTGTTTCTTTTGGGTTTTTTTTTTTGCATGTGTATGGATATCTTCTGTTGTTTTCTTGATATCTTAGAATTGCCTTTAGGGGTGTTCAGTAGGTTGTGTTTTGTGGGTGTGGTTGGCTGTATTAGATGGTGCAGCAGAGGAGTGATGGACAGTTTGTATTAAGTATCATGGGTAGTATGCCAGATTATGTTAGGGGAGCATTCAGAAGGTAGGGAGGAAGTGTTAAGGAGAGAGATAAAGAACATTAGGTAAATAAATGGGAGGGATCAGATGGTGCTATTTGTTAGGTTGAAGGAAGGGAGAGTAGGCCAAAAAATGCCTGCTTTGCAAAAATGGAGGAATAGGTAGTAGTCTTTCATACACAATAGAATGTATTTTTAAATTAACAATGGTGTCAGCTTTTGGTTCTATGGGAAGAAAAGATTTAATGAGAAGAAAAGTGAAACTAAAAGGTAAGTAGTGTTATGAAGTAAAACTTTAAATATCTAGATTAATGAATGGAAAATTTTAATTGGGACAAGAGATGAAAGTTTTAAGAATAATAATAGGAAAAGTAATATAAGAATAAGATGAAGGAGAGCTGTTAATGTAAGTTTTTTGAGGGCGTGGGGCATTAAGCGTTACTCAGAGCTTATAATACGTGCTATACTTTCTCTTTGTTTTGTTATGCTAATACTTTTAAAAAAATGTCTGTGATGATTGAATTCCAGAGAAGTTAAAAAGTTTAAAAAAGAAGAAGAAGAAGAAGAAAGTCCTGGAATGCCCAGGCTTTTTAAGGTCACAGGGCATTTGCTTTTAGGGATTTTTTTGTGTGCTGGGATCTGGACTCTTAAAGGTCTGAGGATAAATAAGTGACCAACAAGCTGAGAAGCAACAAACCTACATAAAAAAAGCACACCAGCCTGTGTGGTCATGAGGTGTCAATGGAATCAGGTATCAGGCATCAAAGACCTAGACAAAAAAATCATAATGTGAATGAGGGAGGTGATATATGGATTGTGATAAGAGTTGTATGAGCCCCCAATAAAATGATTTATAATTAAAAAGAAAAGAAAGATTGAAACTATTTGAAAAATTTTGAAGTGCCAAAGAACCATTAAAAAAAATGGGTGTTGGATATTATCACATGCCATTTATTCATCTATCAATATGATAATGTAGTTCTTATTCTTTGTATTGTCTATGTGGTAGATTACATTGATTGTTTTTCAAATGTTAATCTTTCCTTTCACCACTTTTTTGAATCCCAATAAGATTTTAAAAATATGTTATTAAATTCTATTGACCAGAATTTTGTTGAGAATTTTTGCATGTATGTTCAGGAAGGGTATTGGTCTTTAGTTTTGTGTCTTTTTTTTTAAAGGAATAAGTTTTTAGTAAGTTTCAAACCAAACACATTTCGAAATGCCAGGAATTAAAGCAGAGATCTGAAGGGGAACCGATTAACACACACAGTAATGAGTACAGAGTAGAACGATGATCTTGGCTGGGACTGGCTGGTTCACCATCTGGAGGAATGTCACACACACACTCAGTCCTTGCAAACGGTCTTTTCCTGGCGGTGACCACATCTGTCACTTGTAGCAGAGTAGAACCACATTGGGAAGAATGGGTAAAGCGATCACCACTTCTGACCAGGCTTGCCCTCTGTCTGCCTGCCTGCTGGCAACCAGGATCACCCTACCAATAAGCCTGGGACAGACCAGATGGCTCTGTTCTTCTCCGACCAGTGAGACTCCCCTCCACAGCAGTAGCTGGGACTCATGCTTGGGCTGGACTCAGCAATGCAGCTGTGGCAGGTGGCAGCTGGAGAGGTTGAGGGGCTCTCTCGCTGGAAGATGTTGGGTGAGTGCACGAGTAGGATGCAGAGGTCACTTGCAAAGAGGCCAGGAACAATAAGCAAGCAACTCAATCAGGCAGTGGCTCTTGACACTGAACTCTGAAACCCTGCCTGTACCTCATGGTGCAGGAAGCACCATGGGAGCACCCTGGAAGCACCTCATGGGAGAGAAGTAAATGGGGTGGAGGCCTTATGCTCCCTACTTGAGTCTTGACTTTCAGGACTAAGGATCTTAGTTCTTTATGCTCTCACCCAGCCCTTTCTACTCTTTTTTGCTCTTACTCCTTGTGCTTCTTGTACTGCTTCTTCTTGGTCGCCTTGCTGTCTTTCAAAGTGTGCCTGGTCTGCTTGACAGGTGTCACTCTCAAAGGTGGAGCTGTCCAAGTCAGATGATTTCCTGTCTTGGTGTTTCTTTTTCTTCTTTTCCTTTTTTTTTTTCCCTAGAAGAATTTGGAGTCATGTTTCTCCAACTCTACTGATTTTGTTTCTTCCTTCCCCTCTTCCTCATCAGGCATCAGAGACTCCTTGGTCCCACCTGACTTCATGAAACAGTCCTTTGCAATTTGGCCTTTACTTACTGCAGGTAGTGTTCAGGACAGTCTCAGAGTGATATTTTGCCCAGTATAATCCTGAAAGGACCGTCTTTCTTCTTGCTCAATAATAGCGTTGTTGGGATCCAGGTCTTTCCCAGTCCCTTGGTTGACAACTTTCACAGAGAGAGATACTTTTATCCTATCATTTTTTATCTCTCAGCCAATAAGCTTCACTCACATTCTGTCACCAACATCTATCTCCAAGGGCTTATCTATTTGAAAAGATGACATGTGAGTTCGATGGACAAGATCTTGTTTCTCACAGTCTGGATTTTTGATAAAGACTCCATAGTCTGTCACCATAGCAATCTCGCCTTGGAAAATTGTGTAGAGATAAGGCAAGTTCTCCATGGTATTGGGTTTTCCTGAATTAATTCTCATTGTTCTATGGTGCCTCCATTTCTCTTTTCCTAAACTATTTCAAATGTTCCAGGGTTAGCTCCAGGTCACCCAGTCCAGTTTTTTGTCTTTGTGAAGTCTTTACCTGGTTTTGAAATCTGGCCTATGCTGGCTTCAGAAAATGAGTATGGAAGTTTGATGTCCCTTTCTACACTCTTGAATAGTCTGTGTAGTTTTGATAGCAACTTTTCCATAGTATTCCCCTGAGACCATCTCATCATTGATTTTTCTTGGTTGGAAGTTTCTTGATGACCTCTATTTTTTTCTTTTGCTGTCAGTCTGTTCAAATTTTCTACATTCCAGTGCATTAATTTGGGAAGACAGTAAATTTCTAGATATTAGTCCATTTCTTCTAGATTATCAAGCTTGCTGAAGTACAGTTTTTATAGTACTATTATTTGTTTCAAGTTTCTTTTTTATTTTTTAATATCACTTTATTGGGGGCTCATACAACTCTTATCACAATCCATCCATCCATTGTATGTCAAACAACATTTGTGCAGTTGTTGCCATCATCATTCTCAAAATATTTACTTTCTACCAAGTCCTTGGTATCAACTCCTCCTTCTTTCTCCTCCCTCCCCATTCCCTGATCCCTCAGGAACCCTTAATAATGTATAAATTGTTACTTTTTTGTCATGTTTTACACTGTCTGATGTCTCCCATCACTCACTTCCCTGTTGTTTATACCCCAGGGAAGAAGCTAAATGTAGATCCTTATAATAGGTTCAACCCCATATTCCCTCCACCCTTCTGGTATTGCCATTCTCATTCTCACCACTGGTCCTCAAGGGATCATCTATCCTGGATTCCCTGTGTTTCCGGTTCCTATCTGTACCAGTGTACATCCTCTGGTCTGGCCCGATTTGTATGGTAGAATTGGGAGAAGACGCTCTTAAGAACTAGAGAAAAGTTGTATGTTTCATCATTGTTACACTATAGTTTTATTGGAACTTAATCCACATATCACACAATTCAATATTTCAATCATATCAAGAAGAGTTGTATAATAATCATGGCAATCAATTTTAGAATACCCAACCACCACAAGCACCGTGGTTAAATTGCTTTTAAAGTGGTTGTGTAATCACCATCAGTTCTGTGCTATTATTCTTTTTATTTAATTTGGATCTGTTGTGATGTCACCTATTTCAGCGCTAATTTTACATATTTACATGTAAAATTTCTCTTTTTCTTTTTTTAGGTTTGACAGCACTTTGCCAATTTTGTCAATCCCTTTGAAAATTCAACGTCCTATTAATTGTTTCCATTGTTTTTCTGTTTTTTAGTTCTTTCATATCCTCTCTAATCTTGTGTCTATTTTATTCTGCTGTAGGAAAGTTGATGGTGTTGCCCTTGTTTAAGTTGTTGGGGGTGTTCCACTTCTCCTTTGTGTGTGTGTTGATGATGATGATGATTACTATAAAATGCCCTCTGATAACTGCTTTTGTTCTGTCCCACAGGTTTGATAAATTGTGTTATCAATCTCATTTCCTTCAAGGAATTTCTTAATTGCATCCCTTCTTTGCTGAATTATTGAGTTAAGTCTAAATACTATGTTGTTCAGTCGCCATATGTTTCTATTCTATTGTTAATTTCCATTTTTACAGTATTTTGATATAAGAAAGTATATAGTAGTATATCAATTTTTTTAACTTGTTGAGGCTAGCCTTATGGTCTAATGTGATCTATATGGAATATTATAACCTGTCTTTCCTTGAGAGAGATACATTGAAGTCTCCTATTATTGTCAAGATGTTTATTTCTATTTTAACCCTGTGAGCATTATCATTATTTTCTCTGCCTTTGTGATGTTGAGGAAATTTTCTTCTGATTTCTCATACTATTTTCTCTGTAGATTTTTAAAATTTCTTCTTGTTTCAGGATTTCCATTGTTTTGTTTTTCTTGATAGTGTCCCATATCAAAGGCTTTCTTCTGATTCCTTTACTTTTTTTTGGTTGATTATTTCTAGTTGATTATAGTCAGAATGGTTTTCTCTGCATTCACTGATCCTGGTTTCCTTTTTTTCACTCCTATTCTTTGCATCTTTTACATTTTGCCTAATTCTCTTATCTCATTGTTTGTCTTCTTGGCTTAAAGTTTTAATTTTCAAATTTATCTTTTTCTTTTTTTTTTTTCATGATTACTCCCCACATATCATGAAAGGACCTCAACATTATGCTTCTGAATTTTGTATCTGGCAGTTTCATGACCTCTTCTTCAAAGTACTCCATTGAATCTGGGTGATGTTCAGTTGCTTGTGTTTGTTTTTCTTTGTTGTTGTTTTAAAGCATAAAATAACAATGTAAAGACCAAAATACAAAAAATAAGTAAGAAAGAAAATACTCCCATCGACATTTCAAAAGTCAGGGAATAAATTGTTGTCATGGGACAAATAAGAGCTAATTGCGCATAGAACAATTCCGGTTGCATTTATAGAGAGATGACCAGCTGGCTAAGTATCGAGTTCAATTCAGCATATTCAAGATTACAATGGTCCAGTGATCAGTGGGGACCCAAAAACTCATCTGTAGACAATTGGACATTCCCTTACAAAAGGGTTGCGGGGAGGAGATGATCCAGTCAGGGTGCAGTGTAGCAATGATGGAGCATGCTGCTTTTCTCTAGTACTTTGATGCTTCCTATCACCCCACCCCCCATCATGATCCCAATTCTACCTTACAAATCTGGCTAGACCAGAGGTTGTACACTGGTACAGATTGGAACTGGAAACACAGGGAATACAGGACAGATGAACCCCTCAGGATCAGTGGAGAGAGTGGTGAAACTGGGAGGGTGGAGGGAAAGTAGGGCAGAAAGAGGGAACCAATTACAATGATCTACATATAACATCCTTCCTGGGGTACTTAGAGAAGTGGTGAAGGGAGAAGTCACACAATGTAAGACGTGACAAAATAACAGTTTATAAGTTATCAAGGGTTTGGCGGGGGGGCAGAGAGGGAGGGGGAGAAATGAGAAGCTGACAATAAGGGCTCAAGTAGAAAGAAATGTTTTGAAAATGCTGATGGCAGCAAATGTACAAATGTGCTTGATAAAATGGATGGATGTCTGGATTGTGATAAGAGTTGTAGGAGTGCCCAATAAAATGATTAAAAAAAAGACTACAACGATCTCTGCTTAATAGTTAGGTTGTTTGGGAACCTTGCTTTTGGCTAGAGTGGATCTGCTAGAGGCTCAGTCTGACTAGATATTTTGTAGATGTGTTTTGGCCTCCCAATGCCCTCCATAGCCTTCTACAAATTGGATGTGCATAATTTTACCTCTGATGCTTTTCCCTTTGCCCTATTCAAATTTTGTAATTATCATCTTTAGATATCACAAGCTGGTGTGCCTCTTCCATGTGGACTTTGTTGACTCCACTTAGATGTTTGAATTTAAGTCTTTTAAACTCCAGACATTATTCTGGTCAACAGCAGGGCATCATGTACTTTCTTCACTACACTTTGCTGTAACACCTGTATCTTCAGTGATCCTTTTATGAAGATGAGTATTGAGCAGGGCCATCTTAACTGTTGTTGAATTTGTACTAGAGTTATGTAGTAGCAGTAGACCCCACCTGCATGTCCATGGGGTTTGTATGTCTCAGGCTTACTTTAGCAGTCATAATGTGACAAAATCATAACCCATAAGATCAGCTTCATCAGTAATAGCCTTACACCAACTATCGACCAAACAGAATACATACCCCAAAAGAAAAACAAAAATAAACATATAAACAAAAGCTAGCTGCAAGGAGAAAAGCAAAACCCATATTAACAAAGAAGTGCAGCATTGTCAATCACCCCCCTCCCCACCCACCCAGGGGTATAAGCCCATTGCTCTATTATCACAATCAGTTTTGATTTAGAACTCCAGACAATGTTGGTATGAGGAGTCTTATGCCAGTGTGGTTCCACCTTAAGCTGCAAATCACGAGTTTTTTGTCCACAGTTTGATCTATCATGCGATTGGGTTCTGTGGAAACCTCAGTATGGAAATAGATACTGGCGGGGGCGGTCTGGGTCAATTCTTCCAAGTGAAAGTCCCTGCTTGTTGGATCCCAATCTGTCATGTCACTGCAGGGTGGGCATTGAGGTACTACATGTATGGTGATCCTGGATCCCTTTCCATTGGATACTCAATGAATCAGGTTCCCCCACTACTCAATTGTTAGTTTCTGGAGTGTTATACCTTAGGTTATTGCTTTGTGACACTGAAAGAATTCATGCAGAAGAAGCACTTTTGTAAATCCAAGTGGCTTTTAAGAGATAAATGGAAGTTTCAAGTATTCATAGGAACTCCTAGGAGCCAAGAGCATGAAATCCCAAAAGAGTGCCCTGAGATAAGACGCCTGGCCAACACGTGTGCTCCCCCTGCCCTCTAACCTGCAAAAGTGCACCCAAACAGACAAGGAGTCAAAGAAGCTTGGCCTTCCTATGGCGGGCGCTTATCTCCTCCAGCTGGAGAGACATGGTAGAGGGTATTGGCTGACCTTATTGGTTGAGTTTAAATGCACCTGGGTGATGTCATGTGGCAGGGTCTAGTCTGTGCACCCAGGTAGACCTCTCACCTGGGGCTTGTGTCTGAGCATGCTCATTTTGGATTTTTCCATAGGTGTCTAATGAGACTGATTCCTTTCCAACCCCTTTGTTGTGGCCCTATGTAGGTGATGGGGAGACAATGCCCGTTAGTCTCTGTTCTGGGTACCTAACACAATGACCCCCATTTTTTTGTTTGTCTATTGTAGTTGACAGGGGTTTCCTTGGCATCATAGTACAACTGTTAGTAATATGTGAGTTAGTGGTATGTGTAGAGGTATTTAGCTCTGTTTAGGGACATGGGAGAGGTCTACCAAGGGCTGGAACACATACCGAAATGAAGGAAAGGTGAAAGATGAGGGTATGTGCAGAAATTGAGGGGAGAGAAAAAATAATGATAGTATAATGACCAACTGTCGGGATAGGCCAGCAACTTTGTAAAATTAATGGGAAAATTTATTTTAATAGGGGCAATCAGAAGTAATAAGTTCCATGAAAATATATTTCATGAGGAAAAAGAATAGGAGTGGAGGGATAAAAAAGGACAACAGATTCAGGTGTGCTTGCTAATTTATGCTGCTTTGGCAGTATAAATGTAGTCATGTCAATACACTCAGGTGGGGTTGGGGAGAGAGTGTTTAGGTGGGTTCATCAGAATCTAAAGGGATGCCTGCTTTTGCCTAAGGCACGGGTTTTGGTGGGGAATGGATATTTTCAGGATGGTGATGTCACACCAGAAAAAGGCATTGAAAGAAGAACTGAGAGAGAACTCCAGAAAATAAAATTAGAGTATTGTAATAGAATAAAAGTAGAAAAAATGAAGAAAGTAATATAAAGTAGAAACTAAAACCACTTTATGGGTGGGGACTCCTGCTCTTTGATAACATTGTGTACATATATGCTTTATGGGGGAGGAAGCAGGGAGGAAGACACCAGAGAAGAATGCAGGAACGAACGAAGGAAGCAAACAATTTAGATTGGTGTCCCAGGATGTGAATGCAGCATGATAGCATGGAGGGGGGAGTCAGTGGAGGGTCTGAGGGCCCAACCCCAATCCCAACTACATAGACAGTCACCATTTCCCCCAGAAGCCTTTGCTTTAGAGAACAGAACTGAAGCTGCAGCTCAGGGAGAGGGACATGTCTGACCAGAGCGCACAGGAGCAAATGAAGGGGGAGGAAGAAATAGGGGAGCACATCCTGGCTCACTCAACCTTGAGGACAACATCCCCACTCAGAAAAGCCAGTGCACAGAGAGGACCAAAATGAGACACAATGACCCTCGCTGACCAACACTGGAATGACTGGACAATACTGGAAACACAAGGTTGGGATTGCACCCATTCTGACCCCACCATACCTAGTCAAAACACTAAGGGCATGCAGCAGAGCATGGAGGTCCTGAGGGAGTGCCAAGGATAGATTTTGGGGCCAGGGGATGGCACCCCATCAAACTCAAATGGAGGATACTCTTAGAGGTCAACAAAGAGACCTTGAACGATTTACATGTTTTTCTTTCTTTCTTTTTCAGGCATCACTGCCCTGGTGGTGGGAGTAGGAGGCCCAGCCTTTGCTCCTGTGAGCAGGAATTGAACCTCCATCCCACAACCACTATGCCACCGGGGCTCAGCCCATGTTTTTCTTTTTAATGATTTGTTTAATCATTTTTCTGGACATTGGTTTTTTTGTTGTCATTGTTTTGTTTTCTCTTGTCCCTTTGTCTTTCTATGTCATGTTTCTTTGTGCATATTATTATCTCTGCAGGTCTATCTAGATAAGATAGACTGGATAAACAGTATGGAGAAGAAAACAATGGGATCAATGGTTCCAGGGGGACATGGGAGAGGAGGAAGTGGGAGAAAGGAGGTGATGTTGACCAACCAGGGAAAAGGGAACAACAAGTGATCCAAAATCAGTGGCAAGGAGGGTATGAGGGCTTTGATAGGGATTGGCCAAGGATAATGTAACTCAGCAAAATTACTGAAACCAAAATTAAGTCTGGGCATGATAGTGGGACAAGAGGAAAGAAATAGAAGGCAAAGAGCATTTATAGAGGTATAAATTATAGGCATGTACTTAGGTAAATATATATATAATGATGGCAAAATAGATCTATATGCATATACTTTTAGGGTTAGTATTAAGGCAGCAGATGGACTTTGGGCTTCCATTCAAATACTTCCTTAATGCAAGAACATTTTGTTCTATTCAATTGGCATTCCTTGATACCTCCCAACACAATTGCTGAAGACAAATGTGTACATAGGCAAATGTGTTGAAGAAAGCTGATGGTGCCTTGATATCAAGAAACAGCATCTGGGATCTTAAAGGCTTGAAAATAAACAAGTGGCTATCTAGCTCAGAAGTGAAAAAGCCCACATGGAAGAAGCATACCAGCCTGTGTGACCACAAAGTGTTGAAGGGATCAGGATCAGGCATCAAAGAACTAAAAATTGTATCATTATAAATGAGGGGGAGCACAGATTGGGGACCCAAAGCTCATCTGTTAGTAATGGGTTATCCCCTTACAGAAGGGTCACAGGGAGAAGATAAGCCATTCGGTGCAGTGTAACAATGATGAAACATACAACTTTCCTCTAGTTCTTAAAGGCTTCCTCTCCACACCCCCACCCCACCCCACTAACATGATCCCAATTCTGCCTTACCAATCCAGCTAGACCAGAGGTTGTACACTGGTACAGATTGTAACTGGAAACAGGGAATCCAGGACAGATGAACCCCTCAGTACCAGTGGTGAGAGTGGTGATACTGGGAGGGTGGAGGGAAGATGGAGTAGAAAGGGGGAACCGATTATAAGGTTCTATATGTAACCTCCTCCTGGGGAAGTGGGTGAAGGGAGACATCGGACAGTATAAGATATGACAAAATAATAATTACAGATAAGTTAGGTGTTCATGAGGGAGGGGGCCCAGAGAGGGAGTGGGAAATGAGCTAATACCAAGGGCTTAAGTAGAAAACAAATGTTTTGAGAATTATGAGGGCAACATATGTACAAATGTGCTTGCTATACATGGATGTAGTTTGGATTGTGGGAAGAGTTGTATGAGTCCCCAGTAAAATAATTTTTAAAAATTAAGCTTGAGTATTGATTATGTCTTTACCAAGTTGCTGCCAAAGAGCTATCTCCCAGGGATGAGTGAGACAAGTAGTTTCATTTGTTTGCCTCAGGGGCAAGGAAAAATTGGCTTTCCCAGGGAGGAGTGGGGTTCACAAAGACACTCACTGACCCTGGTATTTCTGCTATTCCTATTTATGAAATTTGGGCCTACGTAGCTTCAAATTGAAAATCTTGCTTCCAGGAAGTACAGGCTATCCCCTCTAGTGAACCTTCTCTGGTGGTTGTTGAGGAGATATTCTGGTGCTTGTTATCTGGCAGTCATCTTGCTCCTGGCCTCCTTGCCTTCTCTCTGATGCATCTTCACTCTCTCTTCTCTCTGCTTCCTGCTGCTCGCTGCTTCTTTTCATGCTCCTTTCAGTGTGAAAACCATCTGTGGGACTGGAGGCTTAGATACAAAACTCCTTGTCAATTTCAAGGCATATCTCACACATACACACACACACACACACACACACTCCCAGTGAGAGGGGCCACTAACTGACCCATTACTTTTAGGCCACTGATACTTGTATAAGAGTCTATAGTAATAGACTTACCTTAGACTCAGGTGGTTTCAAAAAAGGGCCAATCAAAACAGTGACTACCAAGAGAATCTACTACGCAGATCAGAAGGTTATGGCTCCTGCTTTGGGAGATTCCAAAGGGTAAGATTTTCTAGAAGGACAGGAAAATCTTGAGGATTTATTATGGAAAAGTTTTAAGCAAATGGGAAACTGAATGGGTAAGAAAAATACCAGAAAAGTTGAGCTGAAGACTTTTCACCTATTACAATTCTTTCTTCAGGAGTAGCAGGGACTTTCTCATGCAAATTTCATTGGGAAACTTTAGTACTATTTTTTTTTGGTGGCATCACTGCCCTGGTGGGAGTAGCAAGCCCAGCCTTGCTGCTGGATTTGAACTGTCAACCCTGTGGGCTGCAGTCCCGCAAACTACCACTAAGCCACCAGGGTTTAGCCGGGAAACCTTATTTCATCCACTGTACAGCCTGGTCTTGCTCCTTGGCATTTATTTTTAAGCCTGAAATGCAAAGAAAATTAAAAATAAAAAAATGAGTCTCTTGAAGATGCCACAACTACTGTTAGGACATGCTGTAATTTGAAGAGCATGGAATTCATCGTGGGGTGTAGGAGCGGAGGTGGGGGAGGTTGTGTTAGTCTGGGTAGACTAGAGAAACAAATTCATAAACACGTACATGGATATAAGGGTAAGGTTTATATACAAAAAGAATGGAATATTGAGAAAGCATCCCAACCCAGTCCAGTTCAAAGTCATAAGTCTGATATTAACCCATATGCCTGATACCAGTCTATAAAGTCTCCTTCCGACTCACAAAGTAACAGGCCAGTGGGTGCAGAATCTCAGCACTGGCAGGGGTCTCCCCATGGCTCCTTGCTTCCAGGGCTTAGGGTCCATCAACAGCATCCAGTGGTGGTAGAAGCAAGTCAGCACTGGCAGGGATCTCCAGGTGGCTTCTCCAGCTTCAGAGGTCTGGTTCCATCAGGTTAAGGCTGTGTGGCTTCTCCTCTGGCTCCTCCAGCTCCTTGGATGCTGCCATCTTGTCCATAGTTTGTTGTCTCTGAGACTGACTCCCAACAACTAGGGAGATGGCCTCTCATCTCCATGAGGGAAATATTGCGAGATTTCCCAGAAGTCTCAGGAGAAAGCCATGCCCACACAGAGGCCTCATTGGCTACTCAGTGGCTATCACCAGATTAACAAGCTAGACTCCAGCCCTACATCTCAATCATGCAATCAACATAGCAAGTGACTGCCACAGAGGGGGTAGACAGAAGCAGAACCTTCAGCTGTATATAGAACTAGATGGAGGATATACACAGAAACAGGAGCTTTACTTTTTCACATATTTGTTTAATAGAGTGGATCAATGATGTAAATATAAAAACAAAAACCAGTTTACACTTAGAAGAAAACATAGGTTAAAATATTAAGAACTTAGGTTTTTAAAATTATTTTTTATTTTTAAAATAATTTATTGGGGGCTCATACAACTCTTATCATGATCAATACATCATATATTCATCAATTTTATGCAGACCACATTTGCACATTTGTTGCTGCCATCCTCATTCTTGAAACTTCCTCCTTCTTCTTAGGCCCCTGGTATCAGCTCCCCATATTTCCCTTCCCTCCCCACTCCCCCATCCCATAAAACCTTAATAATTTACAAATTATCATTATTTTGTCTTATCATCCACCCTCTTCACCCACTTGTCTGTTGTCCAAACCCTACGGAGGAGGTTATATGTAGATCCTTGTAATTGGTTCCCCCTTTCTACTCCACCTTCCCTCCACCCTCCCAGTATCACCACTCTCACCACTGTTCCTGAAGGGATCATCTGTTCTGAATCCCCCATGTTTCTGGCTCCTATCTGTACCAGTGTGTGCATCCCCTGATCTAGCTGGATTTGTCAGGTAGAATTGGGATCATGATAGTGGGTAGGAGGAAGCATTTAAGAACTAGAGGAAAGTTGCATATTTCATTGTTGCTACACTGTACCTTTGGCTCATCTCCTCCCTGCAACTGCTCTGTCACTTCACCTATTGATTGGTTTGGGAGACCCAATTTGTACTCCCCCTCATTTATAATGATATAATTTTTAGTTCTTTGATACCTGATACTTGATCCCTTCGACATTTCATGGTCATACAGGTTGGTATGCTTCTTCCCTGTGGGCTTTGTTGCTTCTGAGCTAAATGGCCGTTTGTTTACTTTCAAGCCTTTTAGACCCCAGATGCTATATCTTTTGATAGCCGGGCACCATCAGCTTTCTTCACCACTTTTGCTTATGCACACACATTTGTTTTCAGCAATTATATCAGGAAGGTGGGCATGAAGTGTTATGATTTCTAGTACCTTGAAGCCTGATAGCTGATTCTTTTGATACCTCGTGGTCACACCAGCTGGTATGCTTCTTCCATGTGGGCTTTTTTGTTTCTGAGCTAGATGGCCACTTGTTTAGTTTCAAGTATTTAAGATCTCAGACGCTATATCCCAGGCACCATAAGCTTTCTTTACCACTTTTGCTTATGCACACATTTGTGTTCAGTGTGTAGGAAACGTGAGTATCATGGAATGCCAATTGAATAGAACAAAATGTTCTTGCATTGAGGAAGTACTTGAGTGGCAGTTCAATGCCCATCTGCTATCTTATTACTAACCCCATAAGTATATGCACATAAATTTATCTCCTTATCATCATATATGAATATATTTACCTATGTACATGCCTGTATTTAAACATGTATCAATGCCCTTTACCCTCCAGTTCTTTCCTCTTTCCTTTTACTTTCCTCTTGTCCCACTATCATGCTCAGCCTCCATTAGGGTTTCATTATTTTCTCTGTTACATTACTCTGGATAAATCCCTATCAGTCCTCTTACACCCATCTTGTCACTGATTTTGAATCACTTGTTGTTTCCTGAACCATGGGTTGGTCAACACCACCTCCTTTCCCTCTCCTCCCCATCTCCAATGTCTCCCTGAAAACCATCAGTCCTATTGTTCTCTCCTCTAGACTATTCATCCTGCCTATCTTATCTAGATAACCCTGTGGAGATACCAATATGTACCTCAAAAAGACATCCTAAGATGAAGCCACAAAGAAAATAAAATGATGATAACAAAAAAATACTCCAATGTCCCCAAAATATATCTATTAAAAAGTAAAAAATAAAAATAACAAAATTAAAGCCTGTCAGTAGTTTAAGGTCTGCTCGTTGACCTCCAGGAGTGTCCTCTGGTTGAATTGGATGGGGTGCCACACCCTGGCCCCAAAGTGTATCCTTGACACTCCCTGGGGAACTCCATGCTCTGCGGCACACCCTTAGTATTTTGCCATGGTGTGGTTGGGTCAGACAGGGTACAATCCCAATCCTGCTTCTCCATTGTGGTCCTTATAGGACCTTGGGTCAGCAAGGGACAACATGTTTCATAGAGGGGCTGGCCATATGGTCCTCTTTGTGTATTGGTTGTTCTGAGTGGGAAGATCATCCTCAAGGCTTGTTGAGCTAGGATGCACTCCATTCTCTCTTCCTCCCCAATCATTTGTTCTCGTGTGCTCTGGTCAGGCATGTCCCACTCCTCATATTGTATCTTCAGTACTGTCCTCCAAAGCAAACTCCCCTGGGGGGAGAGATGACTGTCCACATAGTTGGGATTGGGGTTGGGCCCTCAGACCCCTCTGCAGGCTCCCCACTCTATGCCGTGATGCTGCATTCACATCCTGGAATACCGGGTTTAAGTTTGGTCCCACTTTCCCTGTGGAGATATAATCAATACGCTCCCCTTGCATGGGTCAGTACCCCACTCCCTCTATCACACATCGCCATCTTCCCCCCACTCCCCCCCTTACATTTGGCTACCATGTGTAGCCCTGGATAGTAGCCACATCCAGAACTCTTTTTTTTTTAAACAATGATTTCTTATAGAAGATCTCAAAAACACAAGCAACAAAAGAAAAAAAATTGTTGGCCCTCCCCTCACAGAAGGGTCACAAGAAAGGGACAAGCCAGTCAGGGTGTAGGATAGCACTGAGTGAACTTACAATATTCCTCAGTTCTTTAATGCTTCACCCACACACACACACACACACACACACACACACACACACATCATCGTGAACCCAGTTTTACTTTACAAATCTTGCTAGACCAGAGCATGTACACTGGTACAGATAAGAACTCTCAACCACACCAAATTCAGGACAGATAACCCCCTCAGGAACAATAATGGAAGTGGATATACCATGATGGTAGGGAGAGAGGGGGAACCAATTGAAATAATAGATGTATAACACCCCCCTCCCAGGGTGAAGAACAACAGAAACATGGGTGAAGGGAGACAGCAGATGATGTAAAATAGGAAAATAATTTACAATTTTTCAAGGGTTCATAAGGGTGGGAGAGTGAGGGAGAGGGGAAAAAATGAGAATCTGATATCAAGGACTCAAGTATAAAGAAAATGTTCTGAAAAGAATGAAGGCAACATGTACAAATGTGCTTGACACAATGGATATATGGATTATTATAAGAGCTATATTAGCCCCTAATAAAATAGTTTTAAGAAGAATCAATTCTATTTCATGATAATAAAATATCATTGTGTATCAGAGGAGATTATCAAGAAAGTGAAAAGACAGATTGAGAGGAAAATATTTAGGAACCATATAATTGATAATGGTTTAGTATCTTGAATATAGATTCCATCATCATATTGTGGTATCTTGTGTGTTGCTGGAAACTATGTAACTGATATTTCAGATGCCAGCAAGGTCATCCAAAGCAAACAGGTTTTAGACTGAGGAGAGATAACTAAGGACTCCCCTCCCCACATTGGAAGAAAAAGCTGCTAAAAACCTTATGTGTCGCTTCAAAGCACTGTCAAATAACTAGGCCTAAATAAAGAAAGTAGGACAGGTCCAAGGTCAATGGAAATGTGGCTGAAGAGGAGATGATTTCTCAGAAGAGAATCAACCATGGTGACATGAGCTGGGTAAAACCTGTGGGAGTGGAAACTTCAGGATCTTCCTTTACTGCTAGGGCTTGCCTTAAGGAAAAAAAGAAGCAGCTTCAAAAGTTTCCTCGTGACTGAAACTCGGAATGTATGAAATATAAATTTAGGAAAATTTGAGGTGATCAGAAATACTTTGGGGCTTGTTCATAGCAAAAAAAACAGAACAAAAAGGGGCCTATGCACATGAAAATGTCAGGTTGACAGTTATAGAATGGAATGTAGATAGCGGTTTGGACCAGAGATATACATTCTGAAGTTATCAATATATAAATATTAATCATGAGATTAAATGAACAAGTATAAACAGAAAAGAAAAATCAGGTAAATTAAAACCAACTTGTGAACAGCTAACAACAGGAGATGGGGGGGGGGGGCAGCATAGGAAATTAAGAAGCAATGATCCGCTAAAAAAGGAAAGAAAGTAAAAAGCTTCGGTGATGTGAATGCCATGTAATCCACTATGTTCCAAAAATAAGAAATATGGGGGTATACCTCAGTGGTAGAGCATTTGACTGCAAAAATAAGAAATATAAAGTCACAATGCAAGTTACAATGTGCATGAACCCCCAAAACATAATATTGAGTGAATTCAATTACAAGAGGACAAACATTATATGTTCTCACTAATACTCATACACAATATCTAGACTAGACAATTGCACAGGGATCAATATTTTAAAGTGGTTACAAGAGACAGGAGGGAAGGGACAATCGGGAATAACTGTTTACAAAGAATTGAATTTCCTGCTGAACCTTGGTGTCACAGTGGTTGTGTGCGGAACTTCAGCCCACAGGGTTGATGGTTCAAATCCAGCAGCAGCTTGACAGGAGCAAGGCTGGGCTTCCTACTCCCACCAGGGCAGTGTTGCAGGGGGAAAAAATTGAATTTCTTTCTGTTTGTGATGATGGAAAATTTGGCACTGGGTATTGGCAGTGGTATAACACGATATATTATCACTGAATTATACATATGGATGATGTTGAATTGAGAAACATTAAAGGCAGCTAGTCTTAACCAAAATGCATTCAAAAGAAAACGTAAGGAGAAGAATAGGAACAGCAAGGAGTTTTGTTATAAAGGGAAATTATGCAGGAGGATATGGGGTAAAGAGAGGCCATTTTCTCCCTTTCTTTCCTCCCCGTCTCACTCATTTGTTTTAGTTAGTTCACTGGTTGGTTTTTAACGGGGATGTAATTGCAGCATGCTTATATACTGATGGGAATACCTTGTTGCTAAGTAGCACGGAGCTGGTTTGGGCCATAGCAATCCTGTCTACAACAGAACTGCTCAGCCGTGTGCCATCCTTATAATTCTATGCTCTTTGTTGCAGTCACTGTGTCAATTCGTCTGGTCAAAGCTACTCCTTTCTTTAAAGTCCTAACAGCATTTTACTGGGGGCTCTTACAGCTCTTATAACAATCCATACATCAATTGTATCAAGCCTACTTGTACACATGTTGCCATCGTTAATGTCTAGACATTTATTTCTATTGAGCCCTTTGTAACAGCCCCTCTTTTTTTCTCCTCCCTCCCACTCCCACCTTCTTGACCACTGGATATAAATTATGACAATATTATTTTCATATCTTACACTGACTGTTGTCTCCTTCCCCCCACGGTTTCTGTTGTTCATCCCCCTGGAAGGTGGGTGTGTAGGGTTATGTGTAAATCATTGCAATCAGTTCCCCCTTTTTCACCTTCCACCTACCCTTCTGGTATCACTACTCCTATTGCGATTCCTGGATTCTGGATGTCAGGGGCTTTTATCTCTGAGCTGTACTTGTGCACATGTTCAGACCTAGCCTGCAGTAAAAGGCAAAACCGGGGTCATATTAGGGGGGAGTGAGGAAGGCTCAAGGAATCAGAGTATTGTGTGTTTCATTTGTGCTTTACTGTATCCTAATTGACTCATTTATTCCCTGTGACCCCTCTGTGAGGGATGTCCCATTGTTGACAGATGGACATTGGGCCTCTACTTCGACCCTCCTCTTTCTCAACAAATTATTTTTTGTTTTGGGTGTTCTGTTGCCTGTTACCCAGTCCCTGGCAACCCCTCATGGTCACGCAGGTTGATGTGCTCTTTCCATGTGGGCTTGTTGCTTCTTTGCTACATGGCCACTTGTTGAACTTCAAACCTTTAAGATCCCAGGCACTATATCTTTTGATAGCCTGGAACCATCCACTTTCTTCACTATATTTGCTTGTGTACACATTTTGTCTTCTTCAATCATGTTGGGAGGGTGAGTAACACAGAATGCCAGGTTGTGAGAACAAAGTGTTCTTGCATTGTGGGAGAGCTTGAGCAGAGGCCCAAAGTTTGTCCACTCCCTTAATGTATTGTCATATAAAAACATGTACATAGGCCCATACCTTTGTTTTTATGAACTAATGTATTTACACCGGTAGACACCTATGCTTATACCTCTAACCACAGCTTTGCTTTCTATATCATTCTTATATTTTTCTTTTTTTCTTAAAATATTTTTTGGGGGGCATCACTACCCTCTGGTGGTGGGAGTAGGAGGCCCAGCCTTTGCTCCTGTGGAGCTTGAATTGAACCTCCATCCCAGTGGGCCGTAGTTCCGTGCAAAACCACTACACCACTGGGGCTCAGCCCATTCTTATATTTTTCTTCTGTTTTCTTTTATCATCCTCCTACCCCATCCTCATGCTCACCCTACTTCTGCCTCTTAGTAATTCCTCTCAGCTGGATTACTTTTGCTCCCAAACCCCCAGCATCAGTATGTCCTCCTTGTTGTTGATTTTAATTCCCTAGTTGTTCTGCTGTCTATGGGGTTGTTTGCTCATCACTCCCACATCTCCTCCCCCCAGACCTTACTAGACCACCAGTATCACTGCTCAAGCTTGCTTCCCATGTCAATCTTATAAATAGGAAACCCAACAATAACAGAGAATGAACAAAAAGTGTGTCAGTCTGGGTAGACTAGAGAAATAAGTTCATAAACATGCATATGTATATAAGGGAGAGATTTATGTACAAGGGAAATGGAACATTGAGAAAGCATCCCAACCCTATCCAGTCCAAGCCCACAAGTAGCCCATATGTCTCAGATTGATGAGGCACATGCGATGACACCAGGACAGTCAGCAGCCAGTGGGTGCAGACTCTTGTATCCATGGTGGTAGAAGCATCTCAGCACTGGCACGAGTCTCCATGCAGCCCCATCCAGCTTCAGAGGTCTCATTACATCAGGGTAAGCCCATGTGGCTTCTCCTTCAGATCCTCCAGCTTCCAGGACTCAGGGTCTATCAGCATGCTGCCATCTTGTCTTGTCAGTAGAGCATCTTCTAGGGATTGAGTTGATAGTCTCTCGCCTCCATGGGGGAAATATCTTGATATTTCCCATAAATTTCAGAGAAAGCCATGCCCACACAGAGGTCTCATTGGCTATCTTCAGATTGACAGGCTAGACTCCACCCCTACACTCCCAATCATGAAATTGACACCAAAGAACATGACTGCCACCAAAAACAAACAAAAAAAAGATTTAAAAAAACCCCAAACAATATAATCCCAGGTCTGTCTGCTGACCTTTATGACTGTCTCCCCACTGGTCCTGTGCGATTTCCAGGATTTGCCCATCCTAACCTGATGTCTATTTTGGGGACTCTTCGGGGGGTTTGTGAATTGGCTTTGCTCCTGTTGCTGATCTGCCGTATGTCCCAGTGTTGTCCTGTGTCTCAGTATGATCCAGTGAGGGGACATCATTCCTCAAACTGTTATTGGCCCTACAGTCCTCTCTGTGTCTTAGCAGTTCCATGCAGGGAAGTCATACTCTGGCCTTGGTTTGTGGATATGAGGTCTAAACTACCCCTTTCTCTTTTTTCTTCTTGGTTTCTTTCCATGTGGGCATGACATGCTGGCCCCTCTCCCCAACCTGCAGGTTTAGTGTTGTTCTTTGTAGCACATGCTTCTAGGGAGGGAGATCAGTTTGGCATTGATAAGGGCCAAAAGGACCTCCTTTTTGGTTGTTGCCCCTCTATATTACCAAGCATGATGCCTTTCCTTAGGAACTGGCATAATCAGGAAAAATTGATGATGTATAAGAGAGGGGTAAGAAATGATGAAATCTGGGAGAATACAAAAGACATTGGGAACATCTACTGCACAAGCCTTCTTTAAATTGTTGAAGATAGTACGGCATCTGAGGTCTTAAAGGCTTGTTTCCAAATAAGAAGCCATCTAAGTGAGATGTCAACTAAGTCCACGTGGAAGAAGCAAACCAACATCCATGACCAACGGCTTATAAATTATATAATCCAAAGCCGAAGGAAGGAACCTATACAAACCTAAATTGTGAGATTCTGGTTTGCAGAAAGCTATGATGACTGTGGAAGACCACGGTACATTTGTGAGATTTATACAGGAAATGGGTCTCTGATAATTTTTTTCTAATCATAATTGAGGTATGGGAATAAACTGGTTATCAAACAGAGCATTAGAGATATTACTATAAGAAATCAAAATGATAAATCTGACTTGAATGGTTAGAACTTTGTCACTTGATTCCCACTATAACACACTTTGGGTCTGACTTGGTTTTTTAATATTTTCTGTTTTTTTTTTAATATTGGAGTTTATATTTGATGTATTTTGTCATTGTGGGTAGATGCCTTAAATATTTTAATGTGTTTTTCTGGTTTTTTTTTTTGGTCTATAAAACCCAAGATTAATGAACCTATAGAGACAACAATTAGAATAAAGTTTCCTGGGAGTTAGTGAGAGAGATGAGAGTAAAACAGAGGTGATATTGAGTTCAAGAAGGAAAAAAATGTTTTGAAACTGATTTTGGTAGCAATTGCACAATATTGCTTGATGCAATTGAATATGAATGATGATATCTGTATTAGTTCCCAATAAAAAGGTTTTGAAAAAAATGAAGACTAAGAATATCATTTTGATGACTAAGTCGTAATATGTTCAATTACCTCATAGGTATGTGAAAACTGGACCACAAATATATACTACCACATTATTTCCACTACCAGATCCCTGTTTCAAACTGTCAGGTTCAGTAAGGCCACTTGACTTGCACACGAGGTCAAGTGTTAGCAAAGTTTTGATGTCTGATGAACTGAGGCAGAACAGAACATCAGCCCAGGCTGGGGCTCTAGCATGCATCCACCCTGAGCTCAGGGACAAGCGCTCTTATACTCTGTACAGAAATGAGGGATGGAGCTGGCTCCTTGGGGGTGGAAAATGCAGGTCAAGATTTTCTTGATTGATTGACATCATACAAGTTCCAGGTAGTCACTTTCAGTCATCATTGTTTGTGGTTGGCTGATAGCTTTGTGGTCGTCACTCTCCTTGATTTGCTTTCTGACAAAGGTACAGTCTTACCCATTTTTGAAGAACTTTTTCCAGGATCAGCCTTGGGACAGAATTTTATAGGGTCAGTTCAGGAGCAAATATGGAGGAACTTTGGTTCTTAGCAGACTCTAACTATCCTTATACAAACTGACATCATCTCTTTTCTGAATAATTGCTAAGATTCTTTTTCATGCCTCCACCTTGTTTACCTTGCTGATACAGCTGTCAAACTTAGCACATCTAAAACCCAACCTTCTGAACTCTGCCCTTTGAACTCAAAGACATACTGTTAGAATTCTCAGGTGAAAAATACCACTATTCTTGGCTTCACAAGAAAGAATTCCTGCTGAAGCTTTGTGTGTGATCCAAGTGGATTTTTATAAAAGATAGAAGTTTCAGGGTTTTTTTTTTTTTTGTTCCCTGATCACTGCCCTGTTGGGAGTAAGAAGCCCAACTTTGCTTCTGGAGAGTTGCTGCTGGATTTGAACTGCCAACCCTGTGGATCGCAGTCCCATACACAACCACTGCACCACCAGGGCTCAGCTAAATTTCAGGTTTTACAGTTAACTGAACACAGGATTGCATCCACACACACATGGCAATCTGAAAGAGAGAGAGAGAGAGAGAGAGAGAGGAACTGTAGCACAGTAGAAAGGAAGGAAAGGAAGGCAGAGAAGTAGCAGGATAGAGAGGCTGTAGTCTCCAGGTTATAGTCTTTTGGAGCCTGTGGCTGGGAGGCATGGTCAACGGTAATGGATGACCCCATTGGCTAAATTAAACCCAACCGGCCAAGATTGGGCAATCCAGGTGTACTGCCGCCCTTGGCTTGGGGCCTTGATGCTTGCCCTTTAGGCTTTAGGAGCTTTCCACTTCTTGTAGGGGGCCCCTAGGCATGGAGAGGAACAACCCCTTATCTTGCTACCTAACAATACCAATTAATCAAAGCAACAATACAAAAATCTATTTCTTCTTAAGTCTTTTCTGTAGGTAAGTGGAAGCACCATCCAAAATCAATGTGGAGGCAATCTTTGACACCTGTATACAGACCCCCTGCAATCACTGGCTCTACTTTGAAAATAGATTCTGAATACAACTCCTTTTCAGTTGCTGCCTCCACCACTCTGGTCCACATCATTGTGTGTCGCCTGAAGTATTCCAATGGCCTCACAATGGTTTTTTTCACTTCCAATCTTGCTCACTATAGATATATAGTCACATAATCCTTTTAAGACAAGGTGATATAAGCCCTCTCTTCAAAACCCTCTTGCGGCTATTTAATTTTTTTTTTTTCACAAAGGCTCACAGGCCTACCTAGATTCCTTCAGATCCCTACCTCCCACTGCTTTCTCTCTTGATCACCTGGTCGGCCCCACTGAATTTGCTCTGGGGGCAGTCCAGGGAAAGTTTTGTGTCAGGGCTTTTGCATCTCCTGCTTGCTCTGGTTAGGGACCCCTTCCTGGGGAGGTGTTTGGCCCACTTCACCCCTTCTTTTAAGTCTTTGCTCAATTGTGTGGGTTTTTTTTAATCACACTGGAGGCCTTCTCTGATCATACTCTTTTAAAATGAAGCATATATTCCCTGCCCCCTTTCCCTGCTTCACTTCCCCCCCTGTGATACCTCGGGTTATGAGACATCAGAAAGAAAAAACAAAACAAAACCCAAACCTTATTTACCTTTGATTCCCTTCTGAGGCACAGCACCCCCTATAGGATGGGATAGAACTGCCTCATTGATTTCCTAAGGCTGAGTTTTTGATTTTCTAAGGGGAGTGTAGGTGGTGTCATGGTTATCTATTGGGTTATGATCTGTATGGTCAGTAGTTCAAATCCACCAGCAGCTCCACAGGAGAAAGACTGGGCTTTCTACTCTTGTAAAGCGTTACCATCTTGGAACCCACGGGAGCTCACTATGAGACAGAACTGACTTGATAGCAGTGAATTAAAAACAATTCTTTATGAAAGCAGTGAGGTTGAGCCACCAACTCATCAGTTAGTACTTGTTTTCCTATTCCTCTCTAATATAGAGTGGATTCCTAGAAGGCAGAGATTTCCTTTTTGGGTCAGTGCTATCTTCCTACTGCTTAAGATAGGCATACTCAATACATTGATCATGATCTACTAGTTGATCGCAAATGTAGTGTGGGTAGATCGCATGGCATTAAAAAAATAAATGTAAGCCTATCATCAATCTCACCACTTAATTGATATACAACATAGCCAATTGGATGCAATCTTAGGTGTCAAATGCTTGCACAAACAACTACACTAAGTGCAGCAAAACCAACAAGCTAAGTTATCACCAAATTTTAACTTAAACATAAGAAAGGGTATTAAAATGAATGGAGGAGCTAGACCTCGTAAGAAGACAAAAGCATAGCACTTTCATATGGAATGGGAGATTTGGGCACTACAAGCCAACATTCAGCTCAAGTCCAGAGCACACGAGCAGTTCGGGAACTTACTTGCAGAGGAAAAGTATCCAAACATGAGAAAATATGCTGTCGGGGAGCCAGCCCCTTATATAACATCACGGGTCTAGTAGACACAATTGTACAGTGATAACTGTACCCCAATGGATCTGGCTCTTTGGGAGTGGGAAATGCAGTAAAAAAAGTAAAGGTTATAGTAAAGTCATAGAAAATATGAGAGATAGAACAGAGATTGAAATAATGGAGTCAGACACATTTTCATGGTAGCACACTCACCTCAGCCTAACTTGATGGTTCATGTGGAGAGAGAGAGTGCAGAAAGAAGAGAAGGCATGGGGAGAGGGAACAGCGAGGTGAGGGAGGTGAGGGAGAAGAGTTGGGGGAGGAGAGGTGACTGAGAGAGCTTCTTTATTGCTCACCAAGGCGTCTATCAATTTGGAGGACGTGATTACAGGTAACCACACATCACAGGAAGGGGGTGCACTATAGATTATACAGCAATGATGGGGACAAACTAGGCACATAGACACAGTAGAAAGGGGAGGTATGAGGTACCAAATAGGACCCCAGACTCATGATGGCAGTCTAATTTTGGATGTCAACAAATGTTTGACTTGTTCTCTGGCTCTTCATAGAAACCATTAAGAGGAAGGTGTGAACCCATCCACCTGGAACAGATTGATAGCCAAAAGCTTTCAGGGAGAAATAATCTATTGTATATAACAGCAGGGAGTGGGCTCAACCAGACAGTAGTCTGGAAAGCCAAAATCATTGGAGGAGACAGAGTTGGGGAAAAGTTTATTATTAATCCCACAATATGCTACCTCCTTGACTGCGTTATTCATCTCTACTTATTTATGTGAGTCAGCCTTTCCTCACATAAGGATCTAAGTCCAAGTACCGTTCCACCATGACTGATGATCATTTGTAAGTGTGCTTGAGACTGGCTGTCAGCAGTGACTAGTCGTTTGGACTATGCATCCCAGGCTTTTTCCATTCAGTGCAAGTTATCAGAGTAAATTCAGCTAATGAAAAAAGATGTATCTAAGAAGACACAAGATCGCAAGAAGATCGCAAGTGTCTTTTAACTTGTACATCACAAATAACAGATAGTTTTCTACTACTGGTTAAATCAGTATTCCTGATAAAAGTCTCCCAAGTATTAGTACAAAAAGGGCTTAACTTGAATTTATTTCATGCCACCCTCAAACTTCATAAGTAAGAATTGAGTCCAAGTTAAGTTAATCTTTTAACAGTTTATCGATTTATCTTCTTTTTCTTTTGATCATTTTATTGAGAGCTCTTACCATTCTTATTATAGTCCATACATCAATCGCATCAGGCATATTTGTACATATGTTGCCATCATTCTTTTATAGACAGTTACTTTCTATTGAGTCCTTGGTATCAGCTCCTCTTTCCCCCTTCCCCCACCTCACCCTTACAATCCCTTGATAGATTATACATTATTATTATTTTCGTGTCTCATACCAGCCACTCTCTCCCTTCCCCCATGGTTTCTGTTGTTGTTCCCCTGGAGGAGTGTGTGTGGATGGGTGTCGATCATTTTGAGCAGTTCCCCTTCTCTCCCCCACCCCTTCTCCCTACCTATCTGGTATCACTTGGCTACGTGCATTGTGAGTTCTTATCCCTTATCTACAACTGTGTACATGCTCTGGTCTAGTCCAAAGTGGAGGGTGAGGAAACCTCAAGGAACCAGTGGAATACTATGTGTTTCATCGGAGCTCTACTGCACCCTGGTTGACTCATCCCTTCCCTGTGACCCCTCTGAGGAGGATGTTTCATTGTCTTCACGTGGGCTTTTGGTCTTTGGTCCAACCACCTTCATTCTCAGCCATGTGGTTTTGTTTGTTTGATTGATTGTTAAGGGTCTTCTGATGCCTGTTACCTGCTTCCTATGACACCCTGTGAATGCAAAGACTGGTGTACTTCCTCCATGTGGGCTGTTTCTCTGCTGGGTGGCCGCTTGTTTCCCTTCAAACATTTAAGATCCCAGACACTATAACTTTTTATTGCCGACCACTCTTCACCTTCTTCACCACATTTGTGTGTCCACCCATTTTTTTTGTCTTCAGTGATTGTGCCAGGAGGGTGAACATCTCAGATTGCCAAAATTTATCTTTTTAAAGTTTGATCTATTCTCTTAATTTTTCCACTGACCCAGGTCCTTCAGGCAGTGTGCAAGTTCTACTTGATAACTAAAGCTTGAACAACTTTCTGGCCTACTTCAGGCACAAAATGTGGTTTCTTATTACTAAAAATAGAGGCAGGGGATCTAAATCAAGGAATAATTTCATTGACCATCTCTTTCTTTCTGCAAGAGAGAAGTTTCAACCCAGTTACTGAGCGTGTCTACAAAGACTACAAGACCACACAGTGTGAGGCAGCACTGTAAAATAAATTTGCCAATATTCCTCTTAGAGTGTTTTATTGGTACTGAATTCTGGAGACAGGGGGCACCATGTTCTTGGGATTGTTGATGAAACATACACAATAGAGACTTAACTTATTCAGACTGGTCTTCTTTTCCATAATGAGTCCATAGATAAAATATTTTTTATTGAGATTGTTCGGAGGTTCTTTCAGATCCAATCAGCTGTAGGAGTTTTCAATCTGATTATAGTTGTGCTCCCATTGGCTCACGCAGGAGAGGGCGTTGGTGTGGCTGGGTTTGATTTGATATTTTACTTGTGGGTTGGTACTGAGCTGTTATTGCTGTTTTCACTCAATTCTCCATTTTGCTCATGCAAAACTGAGTGCAGGGTGTCCACATTGATGGGTTGACCAAGGCTGGACTTTCTCAGCTTCTTCCAGAAGAGGGCAGGTGGCTGGCTACAAATGCTCCAAGGCACAGAGGCCATCGTCAGGTCCCTGGTCTTTGCCTGCGGTCCAGCTGTTGGCTTAGCATCGTGATGCCCTGCTTCTCACGAACCAAACATTTGACAGGCTTGGCTGAGTTGGAGAACTCCAGGGCTGGTGCTATGATTAGAAGCTATTTGAACTTAAGGAATCCATCCTGGCATTCTGGGGTCTACTGAAGGTGAAGAGTGTCTTTTTCTTGGAGAATCTCTTAAAGAGGTTTTTTTTCTGGAAGGTTTTTTATTTTTATTTTGTTTTTCAAGTCAAGAATCAATCTGGAGGGATGTTGGCAAACAAAATATGAGCTTGCCACTGTTGCTGGGAGCAAGGGTCTGTCATTACTATTTCAGCCAAAGACAGAAAACAGGTTGATTCGCTTGTGAACCAGCGGATAAAGGAGATGCGGACACTAAAGTCTAACAGGCCAAATTGATTAGTCTTGCGCAGGGGCTGATTCCTCCCACGCAAGGCGGGAACGCTCCCCCTTTCGTGCAATTTCAGACTTTACACCCAATGAATGACCGGCCCTCCACCATGAAGCAAAAACAATAGATAAACTGGCACCACTGAGATTACAATTAGCCAACTACCCTTATCTTTGCAGAAACAATAAAAAAACCTACTCTACTAAACAAGCAACCCTTCCGCCAAAGAAGTTCCATTCTAGTTAGTCTACTTAACTTGCTTTGTTTGCTTCCCTCCCTTGTCTGAATCTTGAACAATGGGGAACCCTTACGCAATAATTTTTACTTCCATAATTCAAGAAACTAGTCTGCTACCTCCAAACTGCATCAAATACCCAGTGAGAATCAAGCAAACTATCAATGCCAAACTATGTGACCAAAAAAGCAAGTTTGCCACGATCACAAGAAACAATGATCTGTACATACAATTTTTCAAGACCAAACCCACCGCCTCAAGTACTGTGCTCCACTGCTTATCTAAATGGAGTAATGCTTCACACCTCACTATCTCTTTTTGTTTACCTTGCAACCTCTCTTAAGGCCTTGCTTACCACCTTCCTGAGTTGTTTTCTACTGATAAGCTTACTACAAGGGAAGAGGTCTTTATCTTGTGGATTTCCAACAAAATAAATGTTAAATTGTTATATTTATAGTATTTTGAGTAACAGTTGACCCGCTTTATCATCACCACTAGGCTAATTGTTTTTACTACCTGATGTAAAGCACATAAGTCTTGAACAACTTGATACTCCCTGTTTCTGGGCTTTCAGCATGGGAGTTGGCAAGGCTGGATCAAGCACAGCCTAAAAAAATTTGTTTTTATTAACCACAGGTGCAGACCTTGGTTTGCCTCTAACCACAAGAGGAATTGTTGTTTTACTGGAGGTGGCAAGAGGAGAGGGAGAAGCTTGATAGCTACATGTTCAACCAGCTTAGCAAGTTCCAGGTTCTTTCCAGCCCACACCCATGGAGTTCCTGCCTGTTCGAAGTGGTTTGGGACAGTGGTTGCCTAGGGCTTAGGAATGCCAAAAGAGCACTGTGGATCCTTCTTTCCTAAATGTGAGGCATTCAGAATTACTCTGTTTTGTTCACAGCCAATTTGCATACTGAGCTTTGATAGGTGCTCACCTCACCACCCACACCCACCCCCAGTCATCAGCATCCAGGTATGCTGATGAAGAAAGTTCTGTTCCAGCTGTTTGCTTCTAAGCCAACTCCTGGGTTTGGTGAAACTTTCCTCAACCAACTTTTCAGTGACACAACCTGTGTTTTGTCTTTTGATAATCACTTTTTCAGGGCAGTTAAAACAAATATGTGAACCTGGTATCCAGCAGCTTCCCCTCCTGCCTTGCCCTCTTACATAGACTTTAACCCAGGGCCTCAGATAGACAAGACAGACTTGGTGGAATTGGCCACCGGATCAATTCCACCTGAATTCTAGTCTCATCAATAATTGGAGTCCACTAGGGCTGAGCTCCAGTGGCATAAGTGGTTGAGTGTGGGACTGCGGTCTGGCCGGCAGGCTTGGAGGTTCAAGTCCAGCAGTAGTTCAAGTCCAGCGGCGGCTCCCAGGAATAGCGCTGGGTGGTTCCCACGCCCACCGGAGGGCAATGATGGCCCCCCTCCCTCCCAAAAAAAACAATAATTGGAGCCCTCTCATTGGAGAGTAAAGTACATGGGCAAGAGGACTATCTTTTTGGTTTATTGTTTAGATATTTATGCTTTTAATATGCCTCCAATTCGATGACAGGAGGTGTTTGTGTGTTGTTCCGCTCCCCCACCCCTCTCACACCAGGCACACTGTCTTTTCTTTCAGAAAAGCCAAGATGTCCTTGGTGGTGGTAATGAGGCCTGGGGGTGCGGCGTTAAGTCCCCTCTGTCTTGGCTCCTGTCTTCTCCCCACCTGTGCCCCCTGGCTTTCAAGACCTGCAGTCAACACAGTGGCTTGGACTCAGAAGTCCTTTTGAATATTTTGCTTTTCCTGCTTAGTCTTGAGGTTTATATGCCCTTTTAATGTAACCTCTGCCAGCTGTGAAATCCCAGTGACCACATCTCTTTCACCCTTTTGGAGTTTTCTCTGCAGTTTAGAAGCTTTGCCCTCAAAATCCATATTAGTTATCTTCGCACTCGCAGTGCCCTCGGGGTCAATGAGCGTAAACTGACAGAAAGCCGTATAATATGCCCAGCTAAGCAGAAATGTCTCCCAGCCTCATAAAACTTACTGATACTTCTTTATTTGGGGATCCTGTTTTTAGACCAGCAAGAAAGCAGTCTTAATAATGATTCAATTCTTAGTGATCATCTGCATCCCCATGAGGCTCTCTTTCTGGACCCACTGATCAGATGTTCTTCTAATAGAATTATTAGACTGCCTCCTCACTCACCTTTTCTTTATTTTTTCCCCAACAGTTTTATTGGCAAGTAATTTACATATCATATACTTTAATATTTCAACCATTCAACCATATCAAGGAGAATTTTATTGGTATATAATATAATTAAATTGTTTTCCTCTTGTGTGTACTCATTGCTATTAGCTTTTCATTTTTCCCAACATGCCTTGCCATATTCCCAAGAAACAATCCAATTACTGTCTCTATAGATTACCTATCTTGTATTCCATATACAGAAAAACATATCAAAAACAACAACAAACCAACAATAATAACCAAGTAAAACAGAAAAATGCCTATTAAAAGAAGCAGAAAATATGGAAAAGTAGAACAAATTTAGAATGGGTGTGCAGAAGAAAAACAGGGAGAGCAACCAATCTCCTATTGGGACAAAAACACTTAACAATAAAACCCAAAGGGAGAATATTTTACTGTGTTCCTAATTAGGTAATTTTGACTGAATATCTATGCAGCCCCTAATGACCGAGGCCATGTACTATAGACCAATAGAACTTTGGACTCTGTTCTTTTGAGATGCACAACACAGGCCACACCAGATGAATCCATCACTCAGTGAACTGGGCTCTGCTGCCAACTGACCTGCAGTCCTCGGACTTAAGGCTCCATAGCATGAGAAGGAACATAGACATGCTAATGTGATACCCTCCTTGCTTTACTATGATAGCTATTGATCTGATAAACAAGACTTTGCCACTAAATAGAAATTTTGCCATGTCATCAACCCACATTGTTTGTGTAAATAATGTCCAGTCACCTGTGTTTAATCTGTGCAAGTGAACTTATATATTGCAGTTTGTGGCAATCACATGGCACAAATTACAAATCTGGTATCAATTTGAGGATTGCGAGTGTAGGAGGGAGAGGAAATATGAGGAGCTAATAACAACAACTTAAGTAGAAAGAAAATGTTTTGAGAATGATGATGGCAACAAATGTACAAATGTGTTTTGCATACAATAGATGCAATTATTGATTGTAATGAGTTGTATTGGCCCCCAATGATTTTTAAAAAAGGAGTGTAGGGGTAGAGTCTAGCATGTCAGTCTAGAGATAGCCAATGAGACCTTTGTGTGAGCATGACTTTCTCCTGAGAATTGTGGGAAATATGGCTGCAATTCCCCCTTGGGGGTGAGAGACTCATCACTCAGTCCCTTGAAGACTCTCTACTGACAAGACACAAGGCTGACTCTCTGTGAGACATCCCGGAGGAGGAGCCACATGAGCTCACCCTGATGGAACCAGACCTCTGAAGCTGGAAAAGCCACATGGAGACTCCTGCCAGTGGTTAGATATTTGAGAAGCCTCAGAGAGGCCCCTGCCAGTGCTGAGATGCTTCTACCACCACTGAACATCCAAGACTCTGCACCAACTGGCTGATGATTGTCCTGGCATCATTGCATGTGCTTCATGAATCTGAAGAGGACTTTATAGATTGATATCAGATTGAGGACTTTATAGATTGATATCAGGGCTAATATCAGACTTAGGACCTTGGACTGGACTGGACTGGGATGTTTCCTCAAGGTTCAAGTGCTCTTGTTTATAAACCTCATTCTTATACCATATGAGTGTTATGGATTTGTTTCTCTAGTCTACCTGGACTAACACACAGTTCATAGACAGTCTACTATACTTGTATAGTTTCCTCTTATTAGCAATGTTTTAACTTCTATACCTTTGACTAAATTAATGATACAGTTGATATAATTACCATATGTTCCCTGGAGACGATTGATAATGTTCTCTAAAATGACAATGACATCTCAAAAGTGAACACAGATAAATGAATGGATTTATTGCTCACACTAATTCTAGTCCCAGTCGCAGAACAATTTATTCTTACGACCTAGCCTTGCTTGATATTGACCCTCATAAAGAAATGACTGACAGTATGAGTGTTATAGCAAAGTGTGGTACAGAAAGCAGATGGTGCCCAGCTATCCGAAAGAGTCACATCTGGGGTCTTAACGGTTTTTCTTTGAAAGCAGCTATCTAAATAAGGTATCTGTGTGATCCAAGCAGTGTAAATAATGAAATCCAAATCAAAAGGAGGGAATTGTATCAGGGCTTAAATTGTGAACACCCAAATTGCAGAAGGCTATAGATGACAGTGGAAACTCAAATTCCATTTGCAGTGTCCAAGCAGAGATTAATGCTTTCAGTGAATTCCCTCTGACCATAGTGGAGGGATGTGAATAAGCTTGTCATCAGACAGCTTTGTAAAGATAAATATGGCAAATATAGTTAGGTTAAAATGCAATATTTTATTTTGTTCTCCCTTTATATTCATTTAAAAGTTGTTAAAAATTTTAAGTGAAGGGGAAATAGATGCATGTGAACTAAGACATGTGAACAGCCTTGCTATCCTGGAGAGTGGATTGGAAACTGGGTTATGGAAGGTGGAGATAGGTTAAAATTTAACGCTTTATCATTTGATCTCCCTTTTGACCCATTTTAAAGTTGTTCTAGTTTTAATATTTTCTACTTCTTTTCAGTTGGGAGCCCCAAGTTTGACCACTATGCCACCAGAGCACTTTCTACTTCTTTTCAATTGAGGTTTTTCTGTTTTGTTTTGTTATGGGTGTTAGTTTTTTTGGTTTTTGGGGGGAGCATCCCTGTAGGTTTCTTTTTTTGGTATACTTTTCTGTATATGAAATTCAGGATAGATAAATCTATACAGTAACTGGATTAATGGTTCCTTGGGGACATAACAAGGGAGTTTGGGGGGGGAAAATTCAGCAAAATAGCAAACAAGACACGTCAAAAGGGAGATCAAATGAAAAGGTGCTAACTTTTAAGCTAACTACATCTGCAATAATCTGCTTTTCAATGCACTCTGCCTGTTGCAAGGCTACTCACATCCCTGGTCTATGGTCACAGGGGATTCACCAGAGCCTTAATCCACATGTTTTTCCATCCACCATTCTATCTTTTTTGTTTTAATTAAAACAACTTTAAAATAAGTCAAAGGGGAGATTAAATGATAAGATAATTACATTTGTGACAATTGACTCTCCCCCCACCCCAAACCATTTTATTGGGAGCTAATACAGATAGCGTATCATTCCATAATTTAATCACATTGAGCAGTGCTGTACAATTGCTACCACAATTGAGACACTTTCTTACTTTTTGGATTTCTTGATATTAATTCCCTTTTACCCACCTCCAGCATTTGAAACACCCCCAGGCGCCCGGAACTCTTATTTTACTTGCTTTCTCTATAGGTTCAGCAATCTTGGTTTCATATACCAAAAACCAGAAAAGCATATAACCAAAAATTCAAGAGGGCTACCCACACTGACAAAATACACAGAGATAATCTCCAGTATGGAAATACAAAGAGCACACCAAAAACGCTGAATCCCAGATCAGGCCCAGTGTGTATCAGAAGGGCTGGGTGGGGGTGGGGCTCAAACAACAAGGTTTTAACCATTTGTCAAGTGTATCAGTATGATTTCCTGAAATAATCTTTGCAGTACTCTCTGATTGGGAGCCAGTTGATTCCCATGCCTCCATTGTGGTTAGAGGGAAATCACGTGATGCTTATTTCTGGTGTAGATCTCACAAATGTATGGTGGCCGTTCACTGTCTTCCATGGCCTTCTGCAAACCCAGACCTCACAATTTAGACTCTGTTACTCTCCTTCCTTAGGTTTTGAATTACATAATTCCTAATTCTTGGATCAGGGGTGTTAGTGTGCTTCTTTCATGTGGACTTAGCTGACATCTCCCTTAGATAGCTGCTTGTTTGGAAGCAAGTCTTTAAGACCCCAGATGCTATTTTATTTGACAAGCAGACACTATCCAGTATATTCACCACTCTTTACTAAAGCACCCCTATATTTTGTGTTCCTTTTGTGGGGTCAAGTATGGAGTAGGGCCATGATGTAAGAATGGACTGTTCTTAAATTGGACTTAGGATTTAGTGTGAACCCAGAATCTCTTCCTGGATATATGTTTTTACCTGCCTTTCACTCCCCTTAGCGACCTCCTTGTTGATTTGTGGTAGAAAGTCTTACCAATTATCTCCCTGGAGGCATAGGCATCTTTCATTAATATTGCCATTGATTAGTTCCTGGTTAATTTTTAAAACAATTTTGAGAGAGGGATATTGGACCAGTGTAGGCTAGCTACATATTGCAATACCTGATTTATTTACTTGTATGGAATAAAACCTTATTTGGCTATTTATGACAACAATGGGAGTTGGTTGTTATGCAAAAGTTACAGTCATATTTACTGATAATGTCAATCACAGATCTGACAGAATCATATATATCTTAACAGAGCAAAAAAGGAATTGATGTACTAAGTGAATGTCCACTGTGGTCGTTACATAATTCCATGTCAACTTGAAGACATAACATTATTTCGGGGGAATTTAGCCTGATGGTGACTCTGGGTGGGTGCAGTCTTCTCATAAGATGGGCCCTGGGACCCTCCCTCTCTCTTTCTGCCATCATCCTCCTGCTGGCTGACACTGATTGCTGTCAGAGTCACCACCAGTGGGTCCACACAACCGTGCACCTGTGATATTCCTGCGTCCTGCATTTGGCTTGGTGAGTCTGAAGAAGGACTTATGCACTAGTATCAGATTTATGAACTTGAGTTAGACTGGGGAGGGATGTTTTCTTGATACACAATTACTTGTTGATATAAAGCTCTTTCTTACACATATATGAGTGTCACTGGATTTGCTTCTTGTTTTGTTTTTTGGGTTTTTTGGTTTTATTTGTGGGAGGCATCACTGCCCTCTGGTGGTTGTGGAGCTACCCAGTCCTGCTCCTGGAGAGACGCCCTGAATTTGAACCACCAAGCTCGTGGGCTGCAGTCCCGCACTCAACCACTACATCACTGGGGCTCAGCCCTGGATTTGTTTCTTTTGTCAATCTGGCCTGACACATTGTCTACTTACAGTTTCAATACTCTTGATATAGCTGGCTTTTGCCTCTTTAAACACCATGAATTTTCAACCTTAAATCCTCAGGTTACAGATATGTTTGAGGTATAGTCCAGATCACCTAGTGAAGTTTCCACATTGGATCCCTCTGGTGTGGGCTGTTGTGTTCCTTGAAAATCCAGGATTCAATGCCCCAGTATTCCAAGGCAGTTGGCCTGGATCCCCAGGGTGCATCCAGAAACTTGTGCCCATGTGGCCTATTAGGTGCACACTTCCAGGAATACTGCCCCCTTAGGGTCCTGAGAAGTACTGTTGGGAATTTAGGCTGTTTCCAACTTCTTGCTCTTGTGCACTGTGCTGAAATGAACATGGGAGAGCATATATCTGTTCATGATCTATTTCTTATTTCTTTGGGATATATGCCCAGAAATGGTATTACTGAGTCATGTGGTATTTTTATTGCCATCTGTTTTAGAAATTGCTATATGACTTTCCATAGTGGTTGTACATATTTACAAGCCACCAGCAGTGTTTAAGAGTTCCAGTCACTTCACACCCTCTCCATCATTTGTTCTCTGTTTTTAATTGTTCTATGGTTATTTTGACTTGCATTTCTAATATGGCTAGTGAAAATGAGCATTCCCAATTAGTCAATTGGATATCATCTTTGTGAATTTTCCATTCAGGTCCTTTGCCCACTTTCTTAAAGTGTTATTTATTTGTTTGTTTTTTTCTAGTATTCTAAATATTTTAGTAATTAGTCCATTTTATTTATATTGCTATGTATCTTTTCCCAATCTGTGGGCTCTTGTTTTACTCTTTTATTTATTTTAATAAATCATTTTATGGAGAGTCCTTACAGTTCTTATAACAGTTCATACTCAATTGTGTCAAGCACATTTGTACATATGTTGCCACCAACATTGCCAAAACATTTTCTTTCTACTTGAGCTCTTAGTAACAGTTCCTCACCCCCTTACCCACTGACCCGCCCACTCTTTTGATCCCTTGATAATAATTATAAATGATTTTCATATTTTACATCGTATGCTATCTCCCTCCACCATGTTTCTGCTCTTCATCACCCACCCTGGGTGTGTGTATGTCGGGGGGAGGGTGTTGTACATAGATCATCGAGATGGATTCTCCCTTTTCCCCCCTCTTCCCCACATTATTGGTCCCGAGGGATTTTCTCTACTGGATTCTGTGTGTTGAGCGCTCTTATCTGTGCCAGTGTACATGCTCTGGTCTAGCAAAATTTTAAGGTAGAACTGAAGTCAGGATAGTTGGGGAGAGGGGGGGAAACACTAAAGAACTAGAGCAATATTGTGTGTGCGTCATAAGTGCTATACTGCAGCCTGGCTGGCTTGTCCCTTTCTTGTGAGGGGGTATCCAATTTGTTTTATTCTTTTGATGAAATCTTTCAATGTACATAAGTGTTTCATTTTTAATAGGTTTGAGTCATCAATTTTGTCTTCCATGGTGTGTGCTTCCTTTGTTATATTTGGTAGCCCTGCACCAGAGCCCTTAGATTTGTCTCAATTTTCTCATTGGTATCTAGATAACTTTGGGTTTTACATCTTTAGGACACAGCTTTTTCTTACTGTTTTTATTGTTTTAATTACTTCTTTCAAGTCTTACCTGGTTCTCATCTCATCAACTTCTAATATCTTTGCATGTTTCCTCATTCCCTGAAAGGGGTTTTCCCATTGCACAGTACTGTGAGTAATGTACGGAGGAGGAAAACAGGAAGAATATTTATCAGGACTTAATTTCTTGATAAAACTAAAACCAAACTCATTTCCATCCAGGTAATGCTGACTCTTAGTGACCTCCTGTGGGCTTCTGAGACTGTGACTGTTTACAGGGGCAGAAACCTCAGTTTTTCTCCTGAGAAGCAGCTTGTGGTTTGGAACTGCCGAGCATGCAGATCCCAGCCCAACTTGTAACCACGACAACTCATAGCTGAGCAATATTTCTTCATCATATGTATTTTATTTATTCATTCATCTGTTGATGGACATTTAAGCTGTTTTCAGTTTTTGCTATAGTGAATAATGCTGGAACCAACATCAGTGTTTATATATCTATTTGCATTCCTGCTCTCAATTTTTTTTGGGGGGTGGAGGTAATATTCCCAACAGTGGAATTTCTTATTAATGTGGGAATTTTATGTTTAACTTTTTTTTTTTGCATCACTGCCCTCTGGTGGTCATGGGAGCTACCCAGCCTTGCTCCTGGAGAGCCACTGCTGGATTTGAACTGCCAATCCCGTTGGCCGCAGTCCCGCACCCAACCACTACGCCACTGGGGCTCAGCTGTATGTTTAACTTTTGGGGAACTGTCCAACTGTTTTACTCAGTTGGTGTACTATCCGTTGACACTCACATATATGCTTTGAAAAGAGCTTTATATAAAGAGTAATTGTATATTAAGAAAACATCCCAGCCCAGTCCAGATCAAGTCCATAAGTCTGATATTATTCATATATCTGATACAAATGTATAGATTTTTCTTCAGACCCATGCAACACATGCAATGATGCCGAATACAGAAAAATCATAGGCCAGTGAGTGGAAAGTCTTGTGGATCCAGTGGAGGTAGAAGTATCTCAGTGCTGGTGTGGGCCTCCATGTGGCTTCTCCAACTCCAAGGTCCTAGGCCATCAGCATAGCTCCATGTGACTTGTCAACAGGAATGTTTTTCAGGGAGTGAATATGTGTCCCATATCCCGCAAGCCATTTATTTCCTTAGTGCCTCCAAATGATGTAATCAAGCTGTGACCTGATTGACAGGCTAAACTCCACCCCTTCACTCTTAATAGTCTCAACTTGACAGGAGATTATGTAACAACCACACACTAACAATGGAGAAAAGATTGCCGTAGTCAAAGATTTCTTCTTGCTTGGATCTGCAACCAATGTTATTGAGAGAAATAGTCTAGAGATCAAATGACACACTGCATCAGATGAACCTGCTGCACAATACCTCTTTAAGGATTCGAAAGCTGTCAACTAAGGTGCTCCCGCCCCAAGACATGGTGTTTTCAATTGCTTTATATGCATGAGGAAGTTGGATGTGCAATAAAGAAGACCAAAGAATTATATGCGCATTTGAATTATGATACTGATAAATATTGAAAATACCACGGACTGTCAAAAGAACAAACAAATCTGTCTTGGAAGAAGTACAGCTAGAATGCTGCTTAGAGGCATTGAGAGTGATCCTTTTTCTCATGTGCTTTGAACAGTGGTCAGGAAAGATCAGTCCCTGGAGAAACATCATGTTGGGTAAAGGAGAAGGGCAGCAAAAAGGGGGAGGCCTTCCACAAGATAGGCTGGCATCATGGCTGCAACCATGGGCTCAAATGTAAGAACACACAGGGCTGTTTCATCCTGTTGTCTGTAGAGTTGCTGAGTCAGAACTGACTTGATGACCCCTAACAACAACATCTGAGCAGATGTGAAGTGAAACCTCATTGTGATGCGGATTCTCACTTCGCTAACTAAAGAGGCTCTGGTGACATCTCGCACACAAATGAAGAGGTTTACCACCTCAGAAGCCCTCGGGGGAGTGCTGCTCTGTCCCACGGGGTCTTTGTGAGTTGTCATGTACTCCAAGCGCCAAGTTGAGTAAGGAACCCTCATAACCCCACGCACTCTTGGACATGCTTGCGGAATGTTTGCATTTCCTTCTCTTTCTGGTGTATCTGTCCATTTCATTGTGGGTCTTCCCCTTTTTTATTGACTCTCCACTTTATCAAGCATGGTATCCTTCTCTAGGAACATGTCCAGTGACCAAGGCTCACTTTATTATTTTTATTTTATTTTTTGCCACTGAAGAGCTTTCTGGTTGTACTTCATCCAAGACAGTTTTGCTAATTTTCTGGCATCTGTGGCATAATCAATATTTCTTTTCCAACACTATAACTCAAAAGCAAATATCTTTCTTCAGTCTACCTGAAATGCAAGAGCTGCTGTTGACTTCTAAGAGATTTCTCATCACATCTTCAGTATATTTGTAGTTATTTTGTGTTTATTATATGAAGTATGGCTACAGGTTCATTTGGGCATCTATTTGCCCCAGCAGCACTTATGAAACTGTTCTTTCTATAGTGGATGGACTTAGCTCTGATAGGTTGTTATAAATTACATATTTTCTTGACTTCCTTTTTTAGTTGCACATCACTGATATAAAAAAATCTGAGTAAACGCTGTATATTGATGTTGCATCCTACCACTTTTTTAAAAAGAAATGATAAATCAGATTTATTTCAACTCTATAAAATAACTCTCAGTCAGCAGGAAGAAAATAGGTCCTAGTTTGTCTTAGCTTAAATAGAGTCTTCATGAAAGGAAAGGATTAAAAAAGCATTTAAAATACATTTTTTTGCTTATTATTATTTCTTATTTTATTGTTGGTTTCTACATCTCATCACAATCCATTCTTTCATCCAGTGTGTCAAGCACATTTGCACATATGCTGTCATCATCATTTTCAAAGCATTCTCTTCCCACTTGAGCCCCTGATAGCAGCTCCCCATTTCTTTTCCCTCTGTCCCCACCCCCTCCATTATGAACACTCCATAGTTATAGACTATTATTTCCACGTTTTACATTGTTCTCCATCATCCCTCACCCACTTTTCCATTATTTGTCCCCTGGGAGGGGATTCTAGTTTGATCCTTAGGATTGATGCCCCTTTCTCCATCGACCCTCCCCTAATCCTCTTGGTATGTCTATTCTGATTGCTGGCCCTGAGGGGTTTATCTAACCTGGATTCCCTGTGCTATGGGTGCTTATCTGTAGCAGTGTGCATGTTCTGGTCTAATTCAATTTGCAAATTTGAGATCATGATAGTGGGGGGAAGGAAGCATTAAAAAAATAGAGGAAAGTTGTGTGCTTCATCGGTGTTATACTGCACCCTGACCGGCTCATCTCTTCCTTGTAACACCTCTATGAGGGGGTCTCCAATTGTCTACAAATGGGCATTGGGTCTCTACTCCATGGCACCCTCCTTACCCTTCACGTTGGGTATGGACTCGTTCTGGTTAGATCTATGGTTAGATCAACACCTCCTGATCACACAGGCTGGTGTGCTTCTTCCATCTAGCTTCTGAGCTAGATGGCTACTTGTTTATCTTCAAGCCTTTAAGACCCCAGAAGCTATACCTTTGATAACCGAGCACCATCAGCTTTCTTCAGCACATTTCCTTATGCACCCATTTTGTCTTCAGCTATCATGTCAGGAAGGTGAGCATTACATAATACCAGATTATTAGAAAAGAGTGTTCTTGTGTTGAGGAAGTACTTGAGTTGCTAAAGTGACCAGATGTCCACTTTTTAACAATTTAACAATGTCCCGTGGCATTTTAAAATTAAAATAAATAAAAGTAAAATATATTACTGTATTATTTTTACATTCTATGAAAATTTTGTTGCTCCATATAGACCCAAAAAATTTTTTTGGCATCATTGACCTCTGGGGGTCGTGGGAGCTACCCAGCCTAGCTGCTGCTGGATTTGAACCGCCACACCAGTGGGCCACAGTCCTGCACTCAACCACTATGCCACTGGGGCTCAGCTAGACCAAATTTTTAATCAAGAATCCCCCTCACCCCAGTTATTGATGTCCCGCTTAAAATCTGGTCACTTTAATTTGAGCCCCCAATGTCTGTCTGCAAACTTAATCTTAACATATAGATAGGAGTATATAGTTTTATTCCCATCTCATTATATGTATATACACATATGATGTATGTATACATTTACATATGTACATCCCTGTATTTAGAGCTCTATAAATGTCCTTTTCCTCCTGGTTCTTTCCTCTATTTTCTTTTACTTTCCTCTTGTCCCATCATCATGTTCAGTCTTCACTTGGGTTTAGTAATTCCTTGCTGCTAGATTGCCCTTGATTAAGTCTCACTAGGCATCCTCACTAGGCCCTACTTTCCATTGATTTTAGTTCACTTGTTGTTCCCTTGTCCCTGGGTTGGTTGGCCCCCACCCTTCCTTTCATATCCTACCACTTTGCTGACTCCAATTATTAGTCTTTAGTGCTTTTCTTGTGAATTTTAGGAGGACTTTTGATCAGAAGATCATGCCATCTAAAAAAGGCGAGAGTTTTGCTTCCTCCTCAATCTGGGTGCCTTATGTTTCTTTTTCTTGTCTGCTTGCTCTAGACTGAACCTTAAATACAACATTGATTAGTAGTGGTGAGAGCCAGCATCCTTATCTTGTTTCTAGCCTTAAGGGTATAGCTCCTAGACTTGCTTCATTGAGTATGATGTTAGCTATTAGTTTTTCATAATTGGCTTCTACAGATTGAGGAAATTTCCTTCTATTCCTAACTTGTTGAGCATTTTTATCATGCAAGAATGCTAACTTTTTAAAAGGATTTCTACATGTTAATAGATATGATCATGCGATTCTTTTCCTTTAATTTATGTGATTGATTTCCTAATGCTGAAGTACTCTTGCATTTGTGGAATGAAATTCCATTTATCATGTATAAAACTCTTACATGCTAATATTAAGGATTGTTGCATCTGCAGTCATAAGGAATATTGGGCTGTAACTTTATTTTTTAATTGTCTTTGATATCAGAGTAATGAAGCATTAAAGGGTATTTGCTCCATTTCTGTTTTGGGGGCAAGTTTAAGAAGAACTGAGGTTACTGCTACAAATATTGATAGGATTCTTTAGTGATGCCATTAAATATAATTCTTTTCTAGGTTGCAAATAATTATGTTTCATACTTTGAGCTTCACTCTTTTTCAAGCTTCCCATTCCATTTGCTGTTCATGCTGAACTATTGCAGAGTCCAGTGAAAGCTTTTGCTTGTTGACAGTTGGATAAGGGTAAGAGCAAAAAAAAAAAAAAATGGGACAAGCTCATTCTTTTTTGTTTGTTTGTTTGTTTGTTTTTTGTTTTGGGGAGTAGGAGGCCCAGCCCCACTGCTGGAATTGAACCTCCGTCCCAGTGGGCCGCAGTCCCGCGCACAACCACTACGCCACCGGGGCTCAGCCCAGCTCATTCTTCTCTATGTAGCTGCAGTACTAATCTTGTTGACAGAGTTCCATAGGTCAAAGCATGACAGCAGGGTGTAGGGGAATGTGAGCATGAGTCCATCAAGAAAGGTACAATGTTGTGAAAGCTCAGCTGTGGCTTTTACTCAAAAAGGAAGTTCCAGAATTCAGATATGGATGTAATAGAAACAATTCCAGGATAATGGCAGCAGCAGCATGCAATATTCTCTGCAACAATGGAGGTTAAAAAGCATGTGTCCTATTTTTCTGGCCAGTCCAACATAAAATAGCTTATTTCAGTAACTTTGTTTAAGCAGACTTTTCTGTTTTTCTCAATTGCACTGTTTCAGTATATTACTTAATTGTTCAGGCCTCACCCTTACCTGTTTAGCTTTTATTACAATGGACAGGAATAGGACTGTCAAATTTACTGGCTACCCACTGGGCCCAGAGATTTGAAACTGCTATTTCATTTCTTCTAGTCACTTAAGGTATGATAAAGATGATGTTAGGTATCATTTTATACGTTTACTTACTTAGCCTCTGTTTATGAAAGCAAAATATTTCCTTTTCTTCTAAGTGCAGTGATCATAGTTTTCTCTCTATTCAATTTATTCTTGTTCTTAGCAGGATAAAAAAAAGTAGAAACATAGAGAATGACAAAAACATGGATTTCTGTCAGTAATTCTCCTGATAAAAAGACTTTAAATAAATTTATTCATATTTTTAAAGCTCTCTTACAAAGGAACTTGCTCCCAGTATTGTCAAATGCAATCGAGGATATACCATGGAGAAATTCAAAGTGATTCCATTTGGCTAAGGCAGTTTGATGTATCACATGGAGCATCATCCTTTTCAGACCCCAAGATGAGCTCCCCTCAAAGGAAATTACCGCTTAGCTCTTGCCATAGGTTCTCCCCAGCTCAAATATATTTGGAAAAATTACTAGACCATGTCATCATCTGAGCCAATTAATCCATTTGACCATCACTAAAAGTGAGACAAGCAAACATTGTGTCTTCTGATGTGATGAAGCATAAAGCATATAGATAGTATCATCCATTAGGTTGAAACTAAATATAATCAAACATCTCAGCTTTTTTAAACAAGCATTCCACGAAAGAATTAACCCTAATTGCTTCTCGGCCTTTGGGCTAAGATCAAATGAAGAATTGATCCTAGGGCCCAGAACAATTCATTATCTATAATAACTTCTCTTTTATTCGTCTAGGAGAGTAATAGTTAGGTAACATCCTTCGGGAATTTGAGCAAATGGTCATTCAAATAGCATGTGATCTTTTTTAGAACCTTATGTGAATAAATAATACATAAAAACTGCCCCTGTGGGTTTCCAAAGCTATAAACTTGATGGGAGTAGAAAGCCTCATATTTCACTCATGGAGTGGCCAGTGAGTTTGAACCGCTGACATTTGGGTTAGCAGCCCAATGTACAATCCACTACATCACCTGGGCATCTTATTTTAGTAAAAGGAGTTTTAAATTTAATGGTGAGATACAAGTAAGAGGATATTTATTTTGTTTAATTCAAGGATGGGGGTAAGTAATTTATACTTTTATCATCTCTTTGAATAATACCTTCAAGAAATTGAAAATCTGCTCTTTGTTGCAGGATGCTTGCTTTATCCGCAGAGGTGCTAGCTCTGTGAGGCAATCTCTTAAGATAGCAGTCAAAATTGAAATGCTGATTCATCCGCATTTCAGATATATGACTTAAGCAACTTATATATTAGTATCTGAAACCGAAAGGTGTTCGGCTTGTCTAAGGCTATGACTTGAGAGCACAAAATCCATCCTCAGTCTTGAAATGGGCAAAAAAGCCCAATTCAGTACTTCACTGTGCTCACTGGACTGCCAAGGACACCAAGACACAGCCTGAAGAGAAGACAGGGAGAGGCAGGAGCCACAATCAATCTTTCTGAGAATAACTGGGAAGGCGGGGAAGGGTATTTTTCTACCAATGAAAAGATGGATACATCAGCTAGAGAAGACATACTGGAAGAATTAATGAGCGTGACCAAGGAGATGGGTATCCCTCTCAGAAGTAAGACAAGTAGAGAGAGGGCAATTATCTCTCTCTTTATGGTTTTCCCCCATTCCGGCCTCTTGGATCAATAATAAAAACTTCCTAGCTGTCCATACTATAAAGATGGTCTCAATGATCTTTGGAAAAGCAATTATTAGTAATTATCTTACCTATGGAAGAAGTTAAGCCTCATAAGATTTTTGTGTATCTGCTATTGGTCGGGTGGCCTAGTGGATTAGCCTTAATGTCAACAGCGTGTCTGTAGGCGAAGACAAGGCATTCTCCCCTGTAGAGGGTTGCAGCCTCAGAAATCCACAGGGCAGTTCTATGTCGTCCTGTAGAGTTGCTCTGAATTGGAGGCAACCCCATGGCAGTGGGTTTTTATGACAAGATATTGAATCATGCAGAGTGGAACAAAAGAAGGTGGAAGGACACAGAGCCATTGTACCATAAAAAAGAGATGGTATATATTAATCCATTTCAAGATACAGCAAATGATCTAGGACTGATGATATTAAAAGAAGTTCAGCCTGCACTGAAGTTATTTATGAAAAACAAGACTTCAGAAATGGAAAGAATATCAGTTTAAATATTTCCAAAAAGCTCATACAGCCTTGGAAGATCTCACGGATCCATTCCAAAAATTATGAAAGACAGCTACCTGGCCAACTGACTGAAAGAGACCATATTTGTGTTGATTTTTTTTAAAAAAAGTGGTCCACCAAACTCCAGAAATTATAGAATAATCTTAATATCACATGCAAGTAAGATTTTGCTGAAGATAATTATAAAACAATTGCAGCAGTAAAACAGAAATATGAGCAGGATTCAAAAGATTAGAATGACTGATACCACTGTAGATGTCAGGATTTTGACTGAAAGCAGAGGATTCCAAAAAGATGTTTCCTTGTATTTTATTAAGTATGTAAAGGCATTCAACTCTGTGGATCATAAGCAATTCTGGGTAACACTTAATTGTGCTCTGATGGAGCCTGTACATAGAGAGACCAAGAGACAGCCAGGGGCTACCCCATAGTTTAATTGAGGAAATGTAAGTATAAGTACTGTATCTTTTCACCATACTTAGTCAATCTGTCTAATGAACAAATAGCTTAAGAAGCTGGACCATAGGAAGAAAAATAACACACTGTTAAGATTCAAGGAAAGCTCACTAGCACCTTCTGTCTGAATCCAGAACCTTCCGGGGATCAGATAATGCAATCTTTCTTGCTGACAGCAAAGATAACTTGAGGTCCTTGCAAATAAAGATCAAAGAATACAGCCCTCACATAATAAAAGTCAGCATTATGCCCAAAGGGGGAAAATTAGAAACATTTCCACTGAAACAGAGATCAGGCAAGGATGTTGTGGCAGTTACAGAATCTCCTGTTAACTGTTGAAGGGGTGAAGTACAGACTGTCAATCAGGTTGTAGCTAATGAGGTGTCTACATGGACTTGGCCTTCTCCTGAGGATTCTGGGAACTCCTATCTTCCTTGCTGAAGGTGGGACACATGCTTACACTCTGCTTCATCTTCCTGCTGACAATACACAAGAAGTGATGCTGATGGAGCCAGAACAGTGATGTGGAGACCTATGCCAGTGCTGAGATGCTTCCACCACCACTGGATCCACAAGACTTTCTACCTACTGACCTGTGATCTTCCTGCATTTGGTGTCGTTGCATGTGTTTCATGTATCTGAAGAAGAATTTACAGACAAATGGGCTAATATCGGACTTATGGACTTCATCTGGACAGGGCTAAGCTGTTTTCTAAATATACAATTGCTTTTATATAAAACTCCACAAAAATCCACAGAAGGCAAACAAAGAAGGTAGTGAAACTCTTGCTATTTGCAGATGATATAATTCTATATATGGAAAGTCCAAAGTCTTCACAAAAAAGCATACTGGAAAAAAATCAAGATATTTGGCAAGGTAGCAGGATACAAAATCAACAACCAGTTATCAATCCGATTCCTGTATACCGGTGAAGAGAGCTACAAAAAAGATATTAAGAAAACAATACCATTTACAATAACACATAAAAATGAAATAATGACCTAAACAAAGAAATAAACAAAACAAACAAACAAAAAGACCAGCACAGAGAAAGCTACATGAAATTAAAAAAGACATTCATAAGTGGAAGATTATCCCATGCTGATGGTTAAGCAGACTATATATTGTCAATATTACTTAATGTCAATATTACTTAAAACAATCTATAGATACAGTGCAATCCTAATATAAATCCCAAATATATTGTTTTAAAAATGAGACAACCAATTACCAATTTCATATGAGGAGGCAAATGATTCAGGATAAGCAAAGAAGCAGATGGTGTAAGATATGAAAATAATAATAATTTACAAATTATCAGGGGTCTGTGAGGCTGGGGGTGAATACGAGCTAATATCAAGGGCTCAATTAGAGGGAAAGTATTTTTTAAATGATGATGGCAACATATGTACAAATGTGTTTGATACAGTTGATGTATGGCATATTATAAGAGCTGTAAGAGCCTCCAATAAAATTGTTAATTAAAAAAGAAGAACTGAGTAGGAGGTCAAGCACTACTTGACTTAAAAACCTACTATATCTCCACAGTAGTCAATACTACTATATCACCACAGTAGTCAAAATAGCCTGATTCTGGTACAACAAGACATAGACAGATGGATCAGAGAAGTAAACCCAGACATAAATACATCAGCCTTCAGGCAACTAATCTTCTACAAAGGGCCTAGAACTATCCAAAGGAACAAAGACAGTTTCTTCAACAAATAGTGTTGAACAAACTAGTTTTCCACATGCAGAAGAAGGAAACAAGACCCATAGTTCCCTTCATATAAAAAAAGGAACTCAAGCTGGATTAAAGACTGAAATGTAAACCCCAGACTTTATCAGGATCATCAATGAGAAAACTGGAACTTTCTTAAGGGCCCCATTTCAGGCCCTTAAGACCACAAAGTATAATAAAGAAGCACACACAGCAGAAGACAAAGTAAATTATTAGAATATGTTGAAATTACATCACTTATGTACATCAAAAGACTTCACCAACAGAGTAAAATGAGAGCCCACAGATTGGAAAAATTATTCACCAATAACATATAATTGCTAAAGTCTATAAAACTTTACAATAGCTGAATAAGAAAAATTGCATGTCTTTTGTGAGATTGAGGAGTACTTTGTAGATGATGTTGGACATATGGGCTAATGTTTGACTTATGGGCTTGGACAGCACCGAGTTGGAATGCTTTCCTAATGTACACATACCCTTTACATAAAACTCTGTCTTATACATATGAGTTTCTGTGGATTTGTTTCCCTAGGTTACTCAGACTAACACACAAGCCAACTGGGAGATATAAATTAAAACCACAATGAGATACCACAAATTAAAAGAAAACAATAAATCCTGGCAAGGTTGTAGAGAGAATGGAACCCATATACACTGTTAGTAGATTTTTAAATATATACAAACAATGTGTTGAATCTTAAGCAATGATCCAGCAATATTAGGCACATACCCCAAAGAAATAGGAGACTCGCCAGGAGGGGAGTTATGCTCTCCCATATTTAGGGCAGCACAGTTCACAACAGAAAGAAACTGGAAGCTGCAAGATCATGTTGTTTTAATAAGACAGACAAGGCCTGATAGGCAAGGATCTACCTTTGTAAGGAATGTTACAGGAAAATCCCTGGGCCTAGCACCAACCTCGATGCTCAATGTAAACAGAAATTAATCAAGTAAGAAATTGTGTTAGTCTGAGTAGACTGGAGAAACAAATCCATAGAAATAGTTATGAGTATAAGAAAGAGGTTTATATAGAAGAACAATGGAACATTGAGAAAGCATCCCAACCCAGTCCTAGCCCATAAGTCTGCTACTAGCCCACATGTCGGATACCAGTCTATGAAGTCTTCAGATTCGTGAGGTACAAACAATGACACCAGGACAATCACAGACCAGTGGGTGCAGAGCCTTGTGTAATCAGTGGTAGGAGAAGCATCTCAGTGGTGGCAGGGGCCTCTCTGTGGCTTCTCAAGCATCTCAGCACAGGCAGGAGTCTCTGCATGACTTTTCCAGCTTCAGAGAGTCAGCCTTGTGTCTTGCCAGTAAATCATCTCTCTCCAAGGGGGGAATATGGCCAGATTTCCCAGAATTCTCAGGAGAAAGTCATGCCAAGTTCTCATTGGTTATCTCCAGATTGACAAGCTAGACTGCACACCTCCTTAAATTGACACCAGATTATGTGGCTGCCACAGAAATGTATCTGTGTAAAGCAACCCAAGAACTGGGGTTCACAGTTGGACTATAAACTCACATAAACTCATATCAATAGTACCTTAAATGGCATATGCCATTTGATGACTTATATGTGTTATCCATGCAGCCCTCTTATACCCCAAAGGGGTAATTGATAATGCTTTTCTTTTATGGTGTTGTTGCTGTTCTTGTTGGTTTTATATTGTGTTTTTGTTATAATACTACTGCTAAAGTAAACCAGAGCTATTTATAACTTGTGTACAAGCAGATGCATTCTGAGCTCCTATTCAATTCTAGAGCCTATCCAAGAACAGTTCTTAGAACAAGGCCCTGCTCTATTCTTGCCTTCATGAAGAGATCACTGAAGAAAAGTGTTATAGCAAAGTGTGAGGAAGAAGCAGATAGGAAGAAACACACCACCCTGTGTGATCCAAAGATGATAATAAAAAAATCCAAATATGATGAAGGGAAAAGTATCAGAGCTTAAATTGTGAACACCAAATTGGTAGAAGGCTATGGAGAAAAGTGGGAACCCAAAATTCATCTGCAGACTATATAGTTAGATTAAGCCACTGGAGGATCCCTTCTGGTCATAGGTGAGGAATCCAAACAGCTTTACTATCAGACATAGATCATCATATACTTGATTATGATGGGTCATACGATGGTATAATATGATACTTGGTAAGCATCATACTTTTGGACATAGTCAGGATTTTTTCTAAGCTTAAATATTTATTGCTTGTTCTGTGACAAAATTTCTTCTCTGGATTTTTAAAATGATCATGGCAGTCTTTTCTTTCTTTCTTTCTTTCTTTCTTTCTCTCTATCTATCTATATATTATATATATACACTTTCTGCTTAATTTTGTTTTGTTTTTTATTGTTTCTCTTAGGTTCCCCAGTTCTGAAGCACGGAAGGAGTAGATGCTTACAGACAATAACTGATACAGTGGTTTATCAGGGAAACATGTGGGGAGGGAGAGAGGTCTTGGAGAGCAAACAATGAATGTGGGAAGAGGAAAGGAGCACTAGAACCCACTGTGACTATGTATATACAGCTCTTTTTAAAAATGACTTAATTAAGGAAATGTATGATATTTAAATCTTATGCCAAGAAAATAACTAGAAAAAAGAATATAAGCTTCAGTATGAACTGCATCTTAATATAAAGAAAATTAAAATTTTCACAACAGTATGATCAACAGAAAAAGATAGAAATTGTCATAAATTTAATTTTTCTTGGATTCACAACCAAAGCTCATGGAAGTAGCAGTTAAGAAACAGGCATGTACAAAAGATGAGTGGATTAAAAACTGTGGTACCTACAATGGAATACTACACATCACTGAAAAGTAGTGAAGAATGCATGAGGCAAATTGCTCCATGGGAAGAACTGGAGGAAATCATGCTAAATGAAGTAAGTCAAGTGCAAAAGGG